>VZRZ01000920.1:152756-255744 GCA_013398175.1 Climacteris rufus
AAAAAAAAAAAATTATGTTCCTCAGGTCAACAAGCACATTAAGCAATCATTTAAACTGAAAGGGACAGTAACAAATGGCAACATTTCACCAGATAAGGAGTCAAGGAGGTATTGCCATGCTTGACCTTAAATATCTGAGTTAGCATTCCTAGGCTGCTGCTTTAGAATCAGTGGAGTTGGACAGATGCTTGCAGGGGTTGAATCAGAGGAGAGAGGAGCTTAAGTGCCACAAAATGCCTATTCATGGACCTCTCTCCCTTCAGTGTCTGACAAGTCCTGCAGAGATGAACCTCCTTGAATATACACTACATCTCAATCCACGTGAGAATCTCCCAAGTTCCATAACTCTAATAAAACTTCCCAGATTTTTATGTCAGGAAACTCTTGTTTCAAGTAGTGTGCCCACATATGCTCAGGGATCCAAATTGTGGCTCCTTCCTGTGGCTCCCAAAGTCTTGAGTTTGGAAAGGGGACAATAGCAGAGAAGGGATCTCAGATGCTGCAGCTGGACAGAACTCTGGGCAACATCAACATCCCAGGAATGTTCCTTCATGGACTGTGAGCCCATGTCCTGTTTCAGCCATGGCCATGAGACTTGGAGTCTTTTCTGGTGCAAGCCATGGCCTTCCCTTTAGGAATCCAAGTAGATTCACTCTTGCATATAAACCAGCTTTGTTGAAGTTTTTTTTCCCCCATTCACAGTGGGAAATGCCTTCTCCTTGGGCATGAGCATTATCAGAGGATGGTTCAGAGAGGTGTGGCTGTCTGTGGCTCATGGACATCCTGCTGGTGACCACCTGAATCTAAACAGACTGATGGGGAAATTAAGCCAGGCCCAAAGGTTTAGAACATTCTCTGTGCATTTTCCTGCAGGCAGGTTAAAGACCAGTGCCCCAGAGCACAGTTAAAATATGTCCAACATGAATTATCACTGATAAAATCAGGAGACATTCAAGGATGACAAGGGAGAAGGAAAAGGAGGAAGAAACACTGTCCCAGGGTCAGACACTGCTCAATATTAACAATTTGGAGGGTGAAAGAGAGAACATACAACATTTGTGGCTGATGGATAATAAGCTAAGGCAGCTTCTGTGGGGTTTGGAGGGCAGGGATAGAATTCAGAAGAGCCTTAAATTGAAGGGGAGATAGAAAGCCAACAGGAAGGAATTACAGATCAGTGCAGGTTGTTACACGTTAGAAGAAACGCACCAGTAAAATTCAAGGAGTAATTGGTCAGGCTGTAGCTGCTGAGGAAAGGATCCAAGGTGCAAAGTGCAGCACGGATTGATCCAGTGTCAGCCCAGAGAAAGGGCAGTGTCACCAGGCTGTGCTGACAGTGCTGACACGTGCAACATCACAGCACCACGGGGGCTGCCAGGGGGATTGTCCACACCAAACCTCCTGCTCAGAGCAGCCTCAGCTACAGCAGATTTGCCAGGATCAGACCCAGTTGTGTTTGGGATATCCCCAGCAATGGAGAGTCCACAACCTCTTTGGCCAGCCTGTTCTGACATTTGATCACTATCACAGTCAAAAAGTTTAAAGGCACTTTGCTGTATTCCAACATGTCCATGGCTTCTCATCCTCTCAATGGACACCTCTGGGAAGAGTATGGATCTGTTGTACTCAGTCCCATCACCCAAGTCATTGATGAAAATGTTGAACAGCTTTGGGATGGTTTTCAGACAGAAAGAGGATGCTCCAGACCGTCTACACCTTGGTAACATCAGTGAAAATTCAAGGTATGTCCTCAGATGACCCAAGCTGGCACATTACCAAGGTAACACAGGCAGAGGGAATCAGATCTGAGGAACTTTCTGGGATAGATAGAAGCTACAGGGGGATCAGAAGCAAGCAGTTATTAAGGAAGAGAGGTCTGGAATAAACTTCTACCCACATTGCCTAGAAACATTCATAACCTTCAATGCTACTGAATCACAGGGGGGATTGGTTTGTTTGGCTTTTTACAGTCAACCAACCTCTGAAATAATTATTCCAGTCTTGCTGGTGCTGGAATTTTGTGCCCAAGTTGGCATACTATGTTTAAAAACAAAATATGCAAAAATGTAAGGTAATCCTAAAGAGAGCAAGAAGAATGAGGAGTGGGAAGAAGACTGCTGAGAGGAAAAGTTGGAAAAAAATGCTGAAAAAAGAAAGCTAAACAGACTTCCACTGTACTAACGTCATTACAAAGAGGATGCAAAGGATGAAATTGGCTTAATTTGCAGACAGAAAGATTTAGGTTAGGGGGAAAAAATGCATAAATCTAAGGCTAGCTTTGGACTTGAGGCTACCTACAAAGTTTAGACAGGTCAGACAAACGTTTGTAACAACAATCCTGCCTCTAAGCAGAACAACAAACTGGGGGAACTCATGAGAACATTTCTCTGCCTTTTATGACAGCCTATTTCAAAGGCTGCTCTACCCTTTCACAAGGTTTCTGAAAGGTTTATGGGATTAAACTTTTAAGAGTTAATAAAATACTTAATCAATTCTACCCTGTTTCTTTGTTTTTTCCCATCCAAATTGTAATTGTTTGTGAAAGGGCTGACACCGAAGAGCAACTGCCAGGGTTCATGCAAGTTCAGTTCCCATCTGATGATTTTAATGATGCTTGGTGAAAATCTGTTTTGTGGAATTAATGTGAGTTCTTTGTTCCTTTCAGTTATTTGAATCTGCATCCAAATCCCATGAGCACAGCCCTGTGTACCCCTAAGAAAATGGAGATTGAAATGAAATTGGGATTGATATAGACTTTGTTTGAATCTTGAATATTTTCATGATGTTTATCTGAACATTCATCCTTCCCTCTTATAGAAGGGAAGCATTACAGCTCCAAATTGTCTTGCATGATGGTCCAAGGGCCCAAGGTGAAGAAGGCCAAATGTGCAACAACCTGGGTGGTGTAGACCAACCCAAAAGTCTCCCCAAGCAATCTGTAACAGGCACCTCAGCTGCACTGCCCTCCAAGTGCCATAATTCTGGGGTAACGGACAGAAAAAAAGAAGAAATGGATTTTGCACAAAGATAAATGTGCAGCAACAAGGAAGGAGCAGACCTGCAAAGAGCCTGAATGCAGACAGGGTCAGATGGAGCCTGGGGCTTTGTGTAGCCCATGAACCACTGCAGAGGGTCAGGAGAGCTCTGGTGGTTGGAGCACCCTGGTGGTGCATCTCTGTTTGGTGCTGCTGCAGGGCATCACAGCTGCACCCGGGTTTGGTCCCCATCAGGAACTGGAGGGAATTTGGGCTGGATTCCAAGCTGAGCCTCTGGTTTAGCTTCCTCCAAAAAAGCTACCCAGATTACTCAAGGTGAGTAAGGGAAATCAAGTGATTTGCTTGGAAGTTGCAGTGGTCCAAACCAAACCACTCCTCATGGTAAAGCCTGGCCCAGCCTAATCTACATCAAGTGGTCCCATTTCCATCCTCCCCACAGCCCCATGCTCTGCCCCTTCTGCAGGTGTGAGGGAGCAGCTGCTCCCTCAGGAACAGGGAGCCTGCTGCAGGATGAGGTAAGGTCACCTCACCAGTATCCAAACAAAGAAGACCTAAAGATCATAGTCAGGTCCAAGAGGGCAGAAAGGAAATTTAGGGAGGAAGGAGGTTTCTTCTCAGTCAGCATCTCCTGTTTGTGTATGAGCCTAGCGCTGACTGGAGTGAAGGAGGGAGTGGGTGCAGCCAGGGGAATGGGAGAACGTGGAACTGTTTAGACCAGACCCCATCAGCCTGAGAGGACATAAAGCTACACTGGAAGAAGTCATGTAAAGGTTTAAGATGAAAAAGGACCCATCAAAAACTGTGCTTTGGTGGAAAAAAGTGTTGTCATTTTTAAAGAGCGTTATCCTCAAAGTTTTTGACTACCAGCTTGTATAAGGAACAGTAAACTTCTCTAGACTGAAGGCCAAAGGTAAGTCTGGGTGCCATTTCATCTCATCTTCAGTCTCACTCTGAAATTTTTAAACAGTGTGAAAACCATAAGCACTGTCTGACATCTGATGTCTGAGTGACTTCAGCTCATGTCAGTGGAACAGCCAGTACTGATTTCGTTGGGAATGTGATTTTGTGGAGCTCATATAAGGTAGAATTGAACTTTGTACATGTGTTTGTGCCACACAAGAGCTTTTTACAGAGCTTTTTACACCTCTCAAGAAATTTCCAAATGAAGGCTATAAATTAAACATCCATTTTGCAGCCCTCCCCCATCATCTTTGCTGAGAAGAGCTGTCACTTGTTTGGGTCTGCAGAAAAGCCTAAAGCAGAAGCTCATAAATCATCTTTTCTACTGTGCCACCAAAAAATCCTCAACATCCAATGACCTCCCACTGCCAGTCTACAACCCCATCCCATAGCCTGTGGTTATGGACCTCTGAGGAGAAACATTCTGGGGAGAAAAGACCCATTGTGGGAAACAGCAGTAAAAACCGGGCTTGTCCAGGAAAGCTCAGCTGGTGAGTGAGCCATGAGGTAGAAGAACAGGTCAGGTGGACTCTTGCATTGCATGAAGTTTTCTGAGTCCCCAAAGCCCAGAGAAGGTGCTCATTGTGTGGGGAGGGACAGCTCTGGGTGACCATGCATTGCTTCCAGTGTTACAGGAACGTGGCAAGAAGTGCTACAGCCTCGTCCATGTCTTCAGCAAGTCATGCAAGAAAGGACTGAATTTTGCTTCTGGCTGTGTCCACTGATATTTGTAAGAGAGATAATTTCTAGTAGATACAATTGGGAATTAACTTGTTGTGTTAGAAAAGCATTGCTGGTGCAGGAACATGCACAGGGCTTCTGCACACAGGGGCAAGGGGTGAGATTTATTTTAAGAACCTTCTGTCTGCTAAGAGCCTCCCCACTCCAATTGTTCTGTGTTATTGATGTGCAAGGAGTGCAGGGATTTTGCTGGAACAACAGAAAAGGCAGGTAGGGATGAATGTCACATCCCTGAGTCATGCAGATGTTAAAGCTTTTTCATGGAATTTCTGCCCCTCTTGAGGAGGGCAGAATTTGACACGTTGCTCTCAAGTTCTCTTGCTACAAAGACTGAGAAGATGGAAACAGAACATAAGTGGCTTGTTGTTTCCTCTCAGTGTCTGTGGGACTGTGGCTCCAGCAGCACTGATGCACAAGGAAAGCATTTTCATTAGCTGTTAGAACAGCAGAAGCTTGTTTTGCCTTGGCTGCAACACCCTTCTGACTCCCACGCAGGAAGTGTTCATGCAATATTCCACATAGGCAGAATATGCCCAATTCCTAGAAGTCTAAATACAAGAAACTGTAGCCCGTTTAAAAACCAGCCCAATGTTGGATTGTGAAAGTGAGAGGTAGCCTGCTTTCATGGGCTACATGGGCTTTCATGGGCTGAACTCTTCTCTTTGTCCTTGGACTTGAAGATCTTTGGCAAAACACATCCTTGCAGTGTGTGCCTCACCTCTAGCACAGGGACAGTGGCCAAAGGTGAAAAATCAGGTGAAATAACTACTGTTATTTCACAGACAACCTCCTTCACATAATAAAGATATCTCTGAAGGGGAGGAATTCATTATTCCTGGTTTCTAAGTGCACCTAGGTAAAGTTTACTATGAGAAAAAGAAGCCAGTATTCCACTATTTCTGCTCTTTTGCACCAAAGCAAATGGGTCAAGTGGTTTCTGAAACTGGCCACATCACTGAGGTGGAGAGGGCATATTGAATATTCACAAGAGCTTAGGATTGTTTTATTTATGCTTTCATTGCTAGGGGCTGTGAAATGGGACATAATTCTATTTGCCAGATAGTCTTCCTTGTGCAATAAGTTAGAGGGTTTCTCAATTAATACGTGGAGCTTATGTATAAAAGACAAGAGGTTAAGTAACACTGCAGTGCCCAATGGTGAACATTAGGTTTGTCAATAAATCACAAAAGCACCAGTTCATCAAGAAAATTCCATTTCAAACCACTGACAGGGAAATAAAAAGATCAGTAAAAACCTCACAAAGTTGGTATTTTGATGTTTTATACAAACAGGAGCATTGAATAACTTTAATCTACTTTCAATTGTTTTATTGGTTCTCTTCTGATGACCACATGGCTTCACACCCTGGGTGTTTAGCCCTTTGCCTTGTACACAAAAGCATTGTGAAATAACTTGGTGCATCATCACAGGAGAAGCTCCTCTCTTTGCTCTTAGTCTTTCTCCTCACCATGGGTGATAACATAGCAGAGGTTCTTATAGTCTAGGTTCCCAGAGACATCTGGAGGGAAAGCAGCAAACATCTGGTTGATCTGCCAAGCAAACAGAGATAAGTGTTACAGACCATGACAGCAACATGAACAGCTTTTCATTTTCAACCCGGGTCAGCTCCCTGCTGCCCTGCTCCGTTAACCAGCATGGAAAAGTTTTCCTTAGGTTCAGTAAAATTGAAACAGGAATGGGAACACGACTGGTTAATAAAGTTCTGCTAGAATCCCACAAGTTCCCTGTTGAAAAGAGCTTTCTCTGAAACCCAGGTAAGCCCTGGTTGATAAATGTGCACTCCAGGCTGCTGCTCTGACTGGAACAGACTGTTCAGTCTGTTCTGTCCACAAACCAACTCCACTCAATCTCATCTCCTGAACATAAAGTCCTCTAAATTCATCCCAGCCAGCAGAATCCACACTCAGCCTCACTGACAAATCACAGTCAGTACCTCATTTCAGATTTCAAACAAAATAACTCACAGAAATGGAAACCAGATCAGAGTCCCCACCCAAATTCACTTGGACTCCAGTAAATCCATTGCCCAGCTCACCAAAAGAAGGAACAGCAAGAGATGGGCCACGCTTGCACTTGGATGGAAGTCCAAAGAATCTATTTGACTTTGATTTAGCCATGGAGCTCTTCAGAAGAGATGCTTTGAATTGTTTCTAATTGCTAGAGCTGGCATCAGCCTTCTCTCAGTCTGGATTTCAGCTGAATTCATGCATTTAAAGAGGGGCAAGGACTCAATGCTGAACAGGAGCTGGGGATGGATTCCTGTTTTGAATAAAGAAGTTCCTTACCTCTTCTTGGCTGAACCGGTCTGCCTGTGTCATAAGCATTTCTTTGATGCTGTTCAAATAAAATGAAATAACCTGATTAAAGGGTGATAATGGCACATGACAATTCAGATGGCAAGATCCCTCCTGAAGTTGCATGAAAGAAAATCTGTGTGACTGCATAAATTAGAGCTGTTAATCCTTACATGATATGGTAAGAGATTTTCTGTGGGCACCCATCAGTGTCAATGCCTCGCTCTGCCAACTTATTTCGCTTTTGTGACATTTTATAGAGGTTTAAAATTGTTTAAGGTTATTACTCTAATTGAAATACAGCAATTTTGTATGCTTATCTTAACCTAAAATGGAAGGTTTTCTCACTTGCTGTTTAAAGTTTGGATCACTTAACAAAACCAAAAGAGAAAATATTTTCTGCAAAATCTGAGGATGAAAGGAACAGAGCATGAAATGAGAAAGAGGACTTGAAAGAGAACTCCAGCCGTTATTCCAAATCATCATCTGAGAATCCCTTTATTTGCATGCAGCCATTCCCAGAGGAGCCTGTGGAACTGCATGAGACCTGTTGTATTTCACGCTACACTGTCTTGGTCTGGAGTTACAGCACTGTAACACGGAGCTTATCCCACACACAATCTGCATCCCGTGCAATTACATCAAAGAGAATCTTTTGGGGGCAGAGCCTCAGCTGATTCACCCTCTGTTTTAAACCCATTGTGGGAAAGCAGTCGAGCATGTAATTTTTTTACCTAGGTTTAGAGGTGAATGGAGAACCCAGGAAGAATTATTTCTGTTTCTAGTCTAACCCCTTTAGATAAAATGTCTTTATACCTCCCCTGGTTACTCATGTGCTGAGGGCAGCACAAGCACCACGTGCTGGAACATCCATCAGTGTGAACTCAGTGCTATTCACATAAACTTCCCTTCACTAACACCAATAATTCCCCCTTCCTGTAGAAGAATTCCTATATTAATCTCACAGTTTTCATTCACGCTGAAGAGGCAGAGTTGTCTCCTTTTGTCACTACCAAATGTATTTATACATTATCAGACACAATTCTGGATGAGTAAAACAAACTGTAAAGCTGTGATAGCAGGTGAGCAGTCTGCTGTACAAAAACAAAAGCAGAAACAAATATAGAAATCTGGTTTGCTTTGTAGATTGGAAAAAAGGCTGCTTTTTAAAAAGAAATTGTTGTGGGGGAGTGAGAGCAGCAACTCTTCTGGAAGGAGCCCTTTCTGCTTTCTAAAGAGAATATTTTAAACTAACTACTTATAATAGAAATCATGCCTGAACAGGAACACTTTCAGGAGAGCAAAATTCACCTAGTGTTGGTGCAGATGTTCAGGCAAAACAGTAAATCCTCCCTTTCTGCTCCCATACACTGTGCATGTCAAGCGAGAAAAGTCACCCAGACAGAAGGGCAGTTTGGGTGGCAAAGTTACAATGGCACCCATGGCTCTGACACGTGATTTTTTTCCAGAAAAAGGCTACAAAAAAGACACATCCCAGTTAACATCAGAGGCACATACACTTCTGCAGCCCTTGCTGATATCAAATACACATTTGGAAGCCCAGAAAGGGAAAATTGAAATAAGAAGTTTCTGGGCAATGAATAAGCATCTTACTGAGAAAGACAAGTGTGAAAATATCTGTGCAAGTTTTGGGAAATACTCTGAAGTCACAGACAGATCTTAAGCTATTGTATATTTTTCCTGTATTACTTCACCATTCTCTTTGCTTAGCAAAGTTTCTTCATTTCTTTGTCTCACATTTCTGTTCCTGTTCTGATCCTCTAGCCATTTGGTATGTGACCGCATTTTTGAAATCAAATTCTCAAATG
The DNA here is from genome assembly GCA_013398175.1 of Climacteris rufus. Taxonomy (NCBI): domain Eukaryota; kingdom Metazoa; phylum Chordata; class Aves; order Passeriformes; family Climacteridae; genus Climacteris; species Climacteris rufus. The sequence continues at coordinate 161,598 of VZRZ01000920.1, forward strand.
ATCAGTGGGTGCAAGAGGAGAGACATCATTTCCCTGAGCATAAATTGATTATTGGATATATGCACCAGGGCAAACAGCATTAGCAGATGCAAATAGGAAGTGTGATCCAGGAAGGAAGCACTTACAGCAATTTTGTCAGAAGTCACAAATAAACTTCATCGCAAACAGGCCTGAATTAAAAAGAGATCTGGGCACTGTGTGTCTTCTATTCACATGCTTAGAATATTTAGGGGAAAAGAAACTATCAAATATCTAATTATAATCTTCTGATGCACAGCCCAGTAGGCTCTGGCACTCTCATAAGGAAGAAGGATTGACTAAAGGATCTATGCACATTTTCCATTATTTATTTTATAGGGAAACAAACACTCACAATTTCCAAAGCCAGAAATTATACACTTTTTTCTTTGTGTATCTTGTTTTCTTTAGAAAGCCTATTTTCTTCTCAAAAAATACCCCCAAAACCAACCCAACCAATGTCTTCTGGGCAAAAAAAGAATATCCATTGGCCTTGACATAGGAGTCTAAATGTTATCTTTTGTGCTGGCTGACATCAGTTTCTTCTACAGTTACAAATACCTTGTTGCATTGTGATGTTTTCGAAACCTTTTTTAAAATTGTCTGTGAAATCTCTGGGGCATTTTTGGTTTTCCACTGGGTTTGCCCTTTCTACAGGAGGAACACAGGTGAGTGGGAAGGAGCAGAGCTCTGCAGCTACGAGGAGAAACATCTCCAGCTTGGCCAAACAGACCTCCAAAGGTCCAACATGCTGGGACCTCTTCCATTCCCCTGGGTCCATTTGCATCTGGCCCAAATCTGAGAAGCTGTGTTGGCATCAGCAAGAGGCACAGTTGGTGTTGGCCTGACTCACTTTGCCCCATGAGTGGCATTTGGGACTCAATCTCCAACCTTTCCAAACACGGCCTCAGTTTGCACCAGCTGAGAACAGGACCAAAAGCATTTTCTCTTTTTGACATCATTCTGTAGGAAGGGTTTTATGTGTGGTATAATGATGCAGACAAACAAAGTCTGTCATTGGATTTGGAAGTAAGTTATAAACTCCTGGAGCTTCTGGAAAGGTTAAAAGGCTCCATCCCAGCTACCATCACATGGACTAAGTGAGTCATTTCCAGAGTAGAGGTGAAAACATGCAGAGGGAAGAGACATAAAAATCCCCAGAAGGATGTTAACTCCATGAACATAAAAAGAAGTTCTGATTAAAAGGTCAGCATGGCTGGTTTTGGAGAGAAACATTCCAGGATTTTTTAATATGGAGAAATATTATTTATTAACATTAACTGTCGCATTGAAATGGCTGCGTGAGCCAACAGAAAAATAATTTCAAAACTTCAAATGTCTACGTTTTGGAAGCGTATGAATAGAAGCTAAACCTCAAAGACATCCACGGAATTGATTTAATGGTTTGTTCTGTAATGATCAACATTACCCTCGGGTCTAATAAGTAAACATTATGCTCTGTTGTGGTGATGAACTAAAACAATTGTCTAATGTTAGCAGTGCAGTGGGGGTGGGGACAAGGTTGACCTTTTCCATCAAGGAAAAATAAAATATTTCTCTCTCATCTTCATTTTGGAGTGTGATACTGCATTCCTAATTTGCCCCAAACTCCAACTGGCTCCCAGCATCCAAAGAATGTAGAACAGGACACAGGGTGGCAAGCTGCAGATTTTGTATGCAGGATATTGTTACAGATAGTGGTGGGAAATATAACATTTCATGGGTTTTGGAGTACCAGAAGTTCGTGTTTCATGGCTGTGATTTCACTACTGTGTGATCTGGCCTATTTGGCAACAAGCTACATTTATTCTGATTATTTGAGTCACTTTTGATATGATATGATCCACTGACTGTTCTTCCCAAGCTGTTTGGGTAATGTTAACCCCAAAACACTCAGGACAACTCAGAACCCTCTGTTCCTCCTGCTTGATTGCTACACCCATTTGTGTTTTAATTAATTTGCAAGTTCTTAGTGAAAAGACTGTGTCTTTGCTTTTATTTTGCATATTGCAGAAGTTCTGACACCCACTGGGATACTGTCATAGAAAATCATATTGGTAAAGGAAAGAAATATTGTATGTGAATTTTGTGTTTCCAACTAACTTTCAATAGTTGCAGATAATGTCATGGAAATCTCCATGAGGTTCTGGTCAGAGGTAATCACAACATTAGCAGAAATAATGGATGCAAATACAATTTTGTAACTCGTGGCTCTCCAGTAGATTTCCTGTACATATCATGCTTTATAAACTCTCCCTGAAATGGCTGCTGCATTAAAAGTATAGATCCCAAATTCACCATGAAATTTCAGCATATGAACAAATTCAAGCTTATGCATAACTCTAGGTACATAAAACACAGGTCAGACCTCCTCATCCACTGCCCTGACCTGATATCATTTCTCTGACTCACCTGAAGTCCTGCTTGCACCATTCTGGCAGTGCAGTGAGGGTTTACATTTGTGCAATTAGCACTTAAAGTCCTTTTACATTGCTTTGTTGGTGCAACAGGACATGAATACAAATTAGGTTCTGCCTCCTTATTTAAAAATAGCCGTATTGACAATAATTGCCAGATTATTAATAGTGTTATTTGGTTTGGCTCTCACTGTATCTAGTGGAATTTTACAACAAATTATTGTCTAGAAGCAGAAGGCTCAAACGATAAACACATAAAAAGGAAAATGTCCTGCACTAAAACCATGTCTCAGAGTTAATTAAATTGATCACTTTTTTTTAAGAGGGGAGTAGCTTTCCCATTTTAGTCAAGCACTCTGAGGGTTAGGCACCAGACATTCATTTTAATTTTACATATGGAATTAATTTACAAAGAGTCATGTGTCGATTTATATCCAGACCTTCAAAAAAAGGCTATCTAATGGCCTACATGTGATTATATTTCCATTGCCTCTTGCAGTGTCTGAAGACAATAACATCTCTTTTTGGTATACAAATACATTCATACAACAGTCCAGTCTTTTAACTCTGCCTTACAAAGCTGAATATTTCTCTGCCTCTTAAAATACTATGAAAAATACAGCTTTTAAGCAGTTCTATGAAACTGTGAATTATTATTATTGTTGTTATTCTTTTAAAGGATTTGAAATAAACTTACTAGTCTGCCTTTATGCGGCCTTTTCCTTCTGGGTCGAAAATCTTAAAAGCATTCAGAATGGTTTCTTCTGGGTCCGTGCCTAAAATTAATGAAATATAATTTAGAAGCCTGGATGTATTTCTCTGGCTGCTGAATACTTGCTAAGTAATTGCATTGGCTTGAAAACAGTGCAAAATGGAGAATTCTGCAGTTGTGGGTTTGAAGACAAAGGTTCCCTAAGTCGGCAGCATTTGTCATGTCAGATAAACAATAGAGGTGAATAGTTCAATGCTCAGAAGCTTAAAAATAATAACTCATATCTATTCTGTGTCTGCAGGAGAGAAAACTTCCAGGAACTGGTCTCCAATATCAGTACCCAGAGGATTAGTGGCTTTCAGAAATGAAAATATAACAAACTGTTTCCCTCACTGGCTTCCTTTAATCTTGCACTGCCCGTTCCTTGTAAAAACACTTTTTGATGTCACTTGTTCTCTGCGATACAGAGAAGAGGTTATTTCCCTCACTAAAGGAAATGGAGCTCATCAGAAAATCCAAATACCAGTGGAATGCAATGGAAACAGGATGATCAATGCAAAATGGTGATCTGCACTTCCCCTTAAGTGTCTCTTCATTAAGTGTTACAGAAATGGGGTGGTGTAAAGCACTAGACTGTGGCTACAAGATTTTGCTTCTGCTCTTGCTTGGGCCACAGATTTTTGGTATGACTTCAATATCCCTGTGTCTCTGTTCCCAGCACTAAAATGATTGTAACAGTCTTCCTTTTCTTCCTTCCCTTATCTATCCCATCTCTTTAGACTGGAAAATATTTGTGTCAGGGACTCGTTTTCGCAGTGCCTTCATCTTGGCTGGGGCTTCTGACTGTTCTGTAATACTGCAGATCCTGAGTACACTCAGTTTCAACCCACACCAAAGGATACACTGTGTACTCTGTTCCTGACTATTCCCCAATATTTCAAACTATTACTGCAGTATATATAACACAAATGTTTGTAGCTGTAGGAAACCGAATTTACAAGCAGATGAACTGATTCCATGAAGAACTGAAGCTACTTGGTATGCTGAAAGAGTGATTATAAAAGGATATAACACAAAGCATTGCAGATTCAAAGTTTGCTTCCAAGTTTGGCAGAAATAGAACCAGAACAGAACCCAGCCAAGGTTCCCCGCTCCACAGACTCTCCTGATGCCTTCACAGTTTTCTTTGTTTAAAAGATTTCACGAGGATTAGTAGGATGCTAGTGGATATAATAGTGAGCAAACCTCAGGCTATATGGCCTCCTTGCACACAATGGCCATGTATATTTTTTTTGCCAAGCTGTAGGCAATGTATTCAAACTGCAATGAATCTGTGATCAATACAAAGAGCATTGGTGTTTAATGAGTGTTTTGATTGTCCCATGAAGAGAAACATCCCCCAGCTCCGAGGAGAGGTCTGCATTTTAAGTAGTCACCACTGTGGGGGGGATTTTTTTTCCTTACTGTGTTTTACATTTTCTACTCTGTCATATCCTTGGACTTTGGCTTTGAAGAGAAGCAATGCAGCAGGCATTCTTTATTGATTAGCTGGTAAATAAAGTGGTTTCTTTGATGTGCGGCATCTCTGTTTTCTGTACAAATTGTATTATTCTGACTCCCTGTAGAAGCAGCTCCATGTGGTTGGCATTAACATAAACCGAGTTTTGTTAGCTGTTCATCTGGCATCATAATCTCAACATACAAAGCTAAAGCTCATCCTGAAAATCCCAGCTTCCCCTTTATGACAGAAATCAATTATAGCACAACAAATTTTACTTAGAAAGCACCTTTCACCAAATTCTCTGAGTGGTACTTAGCTAATAAAGAGTGTTGCAAAATTGCCATATCCACTTCCTCTAGCCCTTTCTCCTTTTCTAATTGCACTACAAAGGCTCTTCATCCCAATTAGTTTTGATTGGGAATGTGCAGTCTTTTGGCTCTGCTTCCTTTGCATGACAAACCCAACCAGAAGGGCATGACAAGCACAGCTGTGATTTTCCCTTCACCAAATGGAAATTAAAAAAACCCTCCTCCTTTGCTAGTAGCCAACAGGAAACCTGCAGACAAGAGGGCTCTGCTTTGCCATTCACCTTCCTGTGCTGGCTCTGCTTTCAGGCCACACGATTGGCAGGGCCAGAGGCTTTGCCAGCTTCAGCAACCCTACAGACAAGAGGGAAGAGAGAAAAGGAGGAAGAGCTCACAAACAGAATGGGCAGCAGGGCAGCCCACAACAAACAGTCACATATCCCAGAAGGAAGATTATGGAGGAGGGCACTGCCTGCTCTGCCAGAGGACACCTGGAATGTCATGGTGGAGGTCCCACAGACAGGTTATTGTCTGGGGAATAAACTCCCCTGCTTGGTGTCAGCCTTCTCCATCACCTCTCCTTCCCCCCAAGACCTCCTGCTCTCTTTAGCAAGATTGTCCTTCTTCCAGGACCAACTACATGAATCCTTTCTTTGAGTCCCCTCTATTTTCTATTCCAAGCGTGGAAAAGTCTTTACTGGAATTGTGTTCAGAAACATAAAGCCAGAGTCAGGCTGGTGAAACAATAAATGTTTTTAAGAAGATGGGATCAGATTTTTTCATTTTTCTGTTCATTAGTAATTTTAACAAACTTCTGGAATATGCTTGATTAAGGTCAAGGCTTTCACCTTTCTCTAATGTATGTAGGAAGATGACTGGAGTTTTATCTTGGCCTCCCACCCCATCTCTTGCAGTTTTTAGCCATTAACTGGAGAAGAGAGATGACTAAATCACCAGCTCACACAGCAAATTTAGTACTCACATTTCCTGAACTTCCCACAGTGTTCCCTATATATTCTGTGGCAATGGGTAAAATCCCATTCCCTTATCATTGTAAAGCCACTGAAATTTAATTATATCCATTTATCCACTCCATAAAGAGTTATTCAGTAAAATCTTCACCTAATGGCAAAATCCCTATTGACCTCAAGTGACACCAAGGCCAGGCCACTGGTTTACAGTGAATACAGAAAATGGGGGAAGCCCAAGTTTGCTTAATGCGACAAAGGAGTGCAAAGAGGGTGGGTTTTTTTAGAAATAGCTGAAAACCAGCTAATACTGGGAGTGCTACAACTAGGGCAAGAGCATGACTTCAGCCCAGGAGCCTACTGATGGTGAAAACTCCCCTGTACCTTGCTCCAGGCTGCTGGGATTTCATTACTCTCTGGGTCTCACCACTTTCATGTTAGCTTGTGTAAGCTAAATCACACCTTTGGGTTGTCCTCTGCCCCGTCCCTCAGCCTCTCATGCCTCACCTCTGTCTGCCAAAATGGAGATCCCTCCTTGCCTTTAAGCATTGTTCTGTGGATATATTATTATAATTTGCAAGGTGCTGAGATATTTCAGTGCCGAGGATCTCTGACAGATACCTCTCCAATCCCCCAGAGGTACTTACCTTTCAGCTTTTCCCCAAACATAGTAAGGAAGACAGTGAAGTTAATAGGACCTGGCGCCTCCTTCACCATGTCTTCAAGCTCTTCATTCTTGACATTCAGACGACCTGCAGCAGCGATCATTTTTCATAATAAATCACAAATTGTGTTTCAAAAAACGATTCCCATTCATCTCCTCCCACTGGGGAGCTCAGGGCTCTGTGCAACTTTGCTAATAACATGGTAGAACACAACTCCTGAATACCCCAGTGTAAAAGAAATTGGCAGAGCTGGCTCTGAGATCAAAGGGTGACTGAGGGAGTAAGAAGGATAAATAATACAGACATGGCCAGCAGTGGACAAGAAAAGGGGCACTTCCAAATAAACTGCTTTTTGGTTTGGTTGTTTTTTTTTTTTTTTACCTCAGGTGAAATATGGGCCCCACTGATATTAATACAGTAGAGATCAAAGTGACTGAAGTGAATCCAAGGTCTCAGTCTTTGCCCTCCTGTATATTGAGACACCTCTCTGAGAAGAGGGCAGATGGAGGAGTTGAGCAGTCATATCCCTTCCCCATCCTTGTGCAGTCCTATTGATGAGAATTTAGACCCTGGCAACCCTCCTCAAATTGAGTGGTAATTTGCTGTAAATGTACTTTATAGGCATTGAAAGGCTTCACTGAACAGCAAAGATACCAGAACTTGGCCTTAAGAAACAAATATTTCAGGGTAACAGTAGCTACAGGCCAAAGTTTGCAAACCTCATTGTCACAATAAAGAGTTCAGGAGCTTCTGCTCCTTGCACTGACTCTGCTGGCGTCTGATTCCACCCCGGGGAGCACTAAAGATTCTTATCAAACTCTTTTTAATAAGATCCAGATGGCAAGAGCCCAAATGCCTACATCACTGTTCAAGCCTCAAACACTGCAAGGATACAACTCCAGGTTTGGGATCATAAGCTCTTGAATTTTTCCTCTCCTTGGGAAGATTTGCTCTGATCTGCTTGATATGATCAGGATTATGATAGGCATGGAATGGACAATACCTAATCCCATGACATGCACATTTCACCCCACATAAACTCACAGCAGCACAGAACCTCACATGAAGCCCTCCTACGTCTGTGTGGGCAGAGGGGCAGCAGGTCCATGACAGCAGCACTAAATGGTGGATATTCCACGGCTCCCAGATGTAAAAGGGGCAGCTTGGGAAGCCTGGATTCAGAGGCAAATCAGAAATGCCTGGCATGGACCCCTGCTTGGGTGGGCTTGTTCTGGAGTAGTTGCAGGGGAGGGATCAGACCAGGGGGCTGCTCAGGAGATTTCCAGCTGGAGCTCTCTGGTGAGATCCCATCTACCACAGGGAGGAAGGTCAAGCTGAACAGGTTTCCTTCTGCCTGCTGTGTATCTCATTGCTTCCCCCACTGTAAGTCTAATACCAACCTTTCTTATGTGCTTGAAATTGAGACAGCATATCTTTTAAGAATTGAGTTATCAGTCCCAGTTTACCTAGTGCAGCAAATGTGTCTCTCAAGTCTGCTTTGTCAATAAAGCCGTCCCTGTTCTGATCCATGATGGTAAAAGCCTGTGGGAAGGAAAAGGAACACATATTGCCATTGCCATTGCACAGGACAGTGCTACAATCACACACATCAGTCCATGGGGGTATGATATTCGTGCTGTAAAAAGAAATATTTAACTTCCTTTGATTCCTCCACATCACTTTCCTCACTTTCAACACATTACTGTATCTTGGCAAGGGGCTTAATTAAACCCACCCAAACTTCTTCTTACTAAATTAATGCTCAGTGCAGCGTGCATTGGGCTGAAGCCAATGCTGGCAGCTCCAGCCATTCAGGCCTTAACCCATAAAAGTTTGAATTAGGGAGGCTTTAGTCAGGGTGGATTTAATCAGTGGTTGCTCTGTGTGTTTATACCTTCCCCATGCCTCATTCTTTGGGAGCTATCATATTCTGTAAAACATTTCATTTCTGTAGATATCTCTCTGCTATTAACCTGAAGTTGTTTCCTCCTGGGCCTTAGAATGAATTTTCAAAAGTACAGATAATGCACTATGTAGGTTCCATAGGATTATTTAGCCAAAGATTTTTTTCCCCCTTTCCAATACACTGCATCCTTGAGACTGTACTGTGTGCTCTGACTGACACTGATGTGCTGACCTTAAATACTCTTGTCAGGCAAAATGTAACTTTTGATAGAAAAAAAACAGGTTGCTTTTTTTTTATTTTCAGCTGACACAGACTTCATGTACTCTAACCATTGTTTACCAAGCCAGCTAACTGCTCATTTATCTGTTCAGCTGTTTGTGTGTCCATCTCTTGGCTGCCATCACACTTATAATGTTTCATTGATTTGGAAAGATTTTAATGACCTGAAATTCCCCTGGTCATGCTATGGGGAATATTCATTGATCCCAGCATGTCTCTGAAGCTGATTATCTGTCTGACAGGCACATCAATATGGGAGTGTATCCTTGTAATGGCCAGGAATTATTCTTACTTCAGTTTTATTATGAAGACACTGTTCTCCTGAGAGTATAGTAACTTGCAGAGTTTTAAAATCTGCTGCTCTACAGGGTGTACTTCTTCCCATGAACATGTTATCTCAACATATCTTCAGGTAGTTTCACCTCCAGTTTCTTACAAATCCCCACTTCTCATATTCCAGTTTGCCCATGAGGCTTCTTGCAGTGTAATGTTCATAATCCTTCATTTACCTTCCAAACCACCCCCTTCCAAAAAATTAAGCCCAACTCTTTAGAGATGCTTTCCTCTTGCTTTAAATGCTGATTCTCCACAATGTGGAAGTAAAACAGAAGAAAATATGAAGAGCAAAGGAAACCCCAGCAAACTCACAGAAGACAGGAAGAGCATCAGGCATTGTAATGGGTGAACTTCAAATAACATAACAGCAGTGCTGAAACATTTGCTGGTGAGCTGGTTGAAATCTCTAGATAAAAATGTTCTAATCATAACCAGCTTTTCAGAAATACTTGTCCCAAATATGCAGGTTTTAGACACAACATGGTTTTGGGTTTCACTCAACCACTCCACTGCCTCATGCTTTTGCCATTATTCTGCCACCACCCTCCTAGATATGCTCCCAGCATTATCTGATTTAGAGAAGATCAAATACGGTATTCTGTCCAGATCTTCTTTTTGTTGTACATCTTCAAACAGTAATCCTTGGAGGAAATAAGATGGAGGTTCCTAGGATATGGAGAAGAGGTGGGAGAAGAGTGTCAAACATGTTCCCATTGACTGTGGATCAAATATCAGTGGTTCCAATTCATTTAGCTGGGTCATATTCCCAGTCCTTGGCATGGCCTCCTCTACCACTGAGCTTTCCTGGTGGGAATCCTCCTGGAAGGTAAACTTGCAAGCCACATGCACAAAACAAAACAGTAAACATTTATCACACTGGAAATTGCTTTGGAAATACGAGTTATAAGAGAGTGGAGAAAAAAAATCAGTAATTTAAAATGACAGACCAGCGCAGAATGTGATGGACTTGTGGACATTCTAGAATGTCCACAGAGAAAAAGAGCATAAACAGATTATCTATCTTTAATATGCTCCAACTTCTATGCCACCCCATCAATTTTACCTCCTCACAGGTAACTGGTCAAAGAATCTACAGTGCCTGGAATACCAAATTCCTTGGGAGCTGGAAGATGCTTTTTTACTCTCAACACGTTGTCTTGTTTTATTGGCATTTGTGGAGAAAGTTGGCTGAGGGCTTCTTGGTATTTTCATTTCTAGTTTGTGGGCAGTATTAGAAGGGCACAGAAGAATATTTTCTGTTGCTGTTGTGGAACAGACCACGAAATAAAACTCTGGTTCAATCTGGCATCTCTATTCAGGACAAAATTTGAGCATGTAAGACTATTCTTATTTAAAATACCACTTAAACTTAACTTTAATTATGTGCTCAAGTGTTTTCGTGAATCAGGGCTGAAGTGGATGGGATGATACTTTTCCTTTTTTGGGGGGTGGGGGCCTGGGTGCTTTTCAAATAAATCTAGAGCTTGAAACAGGGGAGTGAGGGAGGGAAATAAGGAAAGAAAGAATGAAAGAAAGAACAAACAAACACACAAGGAAAATGATATACCAGCCAAAACCACAGGGATGATTCAGAAAACAACTGTGTGTTCTATTAAAGCAGATGGAGAATTGAATAAGGATTGCAAACAAAACCTATGTTATTCATTAGCAATAACAGGAGACCATAGAGAACAGCAGAACAGTGACCAACCTCTTTGAACTCCTGGATCTGGGTTTGTTCAAACATAGAGAAAACATTGGAACCACCTTCTATCTTCTTCTTTGCCTTTTTGGGAGCCTGTAATACAAATAAGATCAAATACATACTCCTTTGTCTGCTAAGCACCCATGAAAACAAATTTCATCTGCAACAGAAGGTAAAATATATACAGTCAATTAATACAAGAGGATTGAGTTTTGTTATTACAAGGTTTAAATTCAATCTTACATATATAGGATTGAATGTATATATATGTATTTTATATATGGGATAAAAATTGCCGCTTTACTAATAGATGAAGCTTTCACTGAGGCTTTTTGCCACTCCCTGCTGTGTCCTGGAACCTGACAACTCAGATAAACAAGGACAGCTTGTCACTGTGCTGCCTTAAAAAAGGTGAGGGACCCAAAGTGTGACTCAACATCCTGCCTGGTGCACTGCTTGTTCCCCTGAGGAACTGCCTGTTCCTTGAGCAGGGTCACCTCTACCTCAGTGCATTGCAGACCATTTCACACACCCACAGTGGCTTTGCAGAGCTCAGTGCTTCAGGAGGAGTGATGTCAGCTTATGGTGTCACTTGGGGATATAAATTAGAATTCCCAACCTGTTGTTCTCAAGAAAACCCAGCAGTTCAGGTAAGTGCCTACAAGCACTCCTTGCTCCCAGTTCCCATGCTGGGACTGGCAGCCAGACTCAAAACAAGGCCCTGCATGAAGACTCAGTTCAGGAACTATAAAGGGAAGTTATATCATTTCCTACTCACACAGAAATGTTTAGAAATCTGCTCTGTCTGGACCAACACTGACAGAACAGATTAATCCTTCCATTGTAGGAACACCTTCTGCACTTAGAGCCTATATTCCTGCACCAACCCAGGGCACTACAGTACATTACTTTACTAGCCCGTGTTATTTTAATATTCAAGATAGTCATCTTAAATAAAAGGGCAGGACTGCTTTTATCACCATTCTCTAGTCTGGAGGCTGAGACAGAGAAAGATTGGGGAAAGAGCTACAATGATATCTAAGAATCTAATGCTCCCTAAAAATCAGTCAGAACTAGACTTCATTAAATATCTTTGAATAAGGGCCCAACCAGCTTGCTTAAGACAATACAGTTCTTGTTCTGCAGTAAAGAATAAAATCTGTGATTCCAAAGGATTACAGAAGTGTTTTAACCACAGAGTTATCCTTACTTGGGGCAGGATAATGAGCTGCATCGCCCTCTGAGTTCCCTTCCACACAGATTACTTTTTTCTTTATCATTTTTACTTTTAAACTTCATTATCATAGTCCCACCTGGTTCTCATGTCACAGAGAATTAGTCTTACTTAGTTTGGGCTATTCTGCATGAAACAGAAGGCAACTTCTACTGTCTCCTTTCATCAAAATAAAAAAGCTTGTGAAAGTTCAAATTCAATACTGATTTCAAATATCCTGAGGAGCAGAGCAGCTCAAGGAAATATTCCCACTTGACTCTGTTTGAAGCATATATTGTCTGATCAATTTAATTTGCCAGGCAGATTTCTGCACTCAGCCACCCTGGTTTAGATCCCAGGATATGGAAGGGGGGAAATTAGGGCAATGGTAGACACTCTCCCTCATACCCACACTCCAGACTTGTCAAGCTCCAATCAGCTAATTCAAAGAACTAAAATTTGGAAATAGGAATGGAAATAAAGTGAAAAATATACTTGTAATGAGGATAAAAACAAGGATAGAATGCCACCACAGGCATGGAAAAAATAAGTTAATAAGTGGAATGTTTAATGAATGTAGAAATATTGATTTTGGAATAAACAGATTCCCTCCTCCTCCTACACATGAAATAAGTGTTATTTTCAGCAGTAATGGGCAATCTTCCATACAACGTGAGGTGCCTGGTGGAGGTTTTCAACACTTCCAGATCGAATGGAAATATTAAGAACAATCCTACGTATTTACATGTATTTGTTCCCTGAGGTAAAGGGAAAGCAGATGTTACGCAGTGGAGTGTGCTGCCAGCTCTGGGGGGGACTGACCACAGGGCTCGAGGCCTCGGAGTGCTGGGATGGGGCAGTGGAGCTGGTTCTGCTGGGCCCCTGGAGCTGCTCTTTATGGAGACAGAACAGGCTTTGCCCTCCTCAGGGTCTGTTCTGCTGTGGCCAAACACAGCATCCATATTCAGCATGATAAATATTCCCCATGCTAGCAAACCATCTGCATCTTTTTAAGCTATCACCACAACCAAGGACAGTGGAGTCCAGCTCCTTCCAATGCCAAACACTGGCAATGTCTCCATTTTTCCTCAGTGTAATGGGTTCTTTGTGTTGGAAGACTTCAAGCAAGGGTTGTAGCTGTAAGGATCAGAGAAAGCCAAAGGCTGTAGCTCAATACCTGTTAGAAACAGACCAGCAAGTCAAAAACCACCCAGAAGTTTCTTTACATTACTGGAGGCCTAATCAAGACAAAGAAGATTGAAAACTGGTCATACAGGGAATAATTACTGTGGTAATAGAATCCTAGAATGGTTTGAGCTGGGAGGGATCTTAAAGATCATCTTGTTCCAGCCTAAAAGAAGTACTAGAGGAATTCATCCTGACATATCTGTTCACTGTTGCTCTCTGGTTTGCAATCTCCAGTGATGATGGAAGAGATCAGTGCACATTGTGCTCAGTCAATCCTTAGTTCATGTGCTGAAGGTCTGGGTATGGATCCTATTTATGACCTGCTCACTTGTGGAATGGGTCTGAGGCCACCAATCCATTTCACAGGGGCCATGAAGAGCTGCTGTGTGGGGTTGGCCTTCTGTCACCAGTTCCAAGCTAAATCTTTTAGCATCAAACATACAGAGCATCCTGAATTACCAGTGGCCAGTATTGGGAATGTAGCTTACCTGCCCTGAAAGGCCAAAAAATTCATAATCACAAAAAGAAACTGCACCTTAGTTTTGCATAAGTGGTGGGTAGGCAGGTGCTATGAAGAGGAAGGGTGAGAGAGAAGTAGGTGGAGCAGGAACAGAACAGAGTTCATTGTCACTGTCTTTCTGGTGGGTAACTTGAATCAAAAAACAGCTCTGAGAGAACAGAAATAGGTCTGTGTTACAGAAAAGAATAACTCTGAGAATAGAATAGTTCTGTGCTGCTGTCTGACAATTCCAAACACTCCAGAATTTTTTAATGAACACAAGCAGGATTCTGACTCCAGAGTATTCCTCTGAAAGAATGGCATATTAAAGGGAACATCACAGAACTAAGCAAACATATGGCTTCTAAACTGTCAAGGATTTAGTAGGTGACCCACAGAGGAGCAAGTGGGTGACTGACACATCACTTGAGCCTGCCTTGATTCCCCCACTCTCAAAACCAAAGTGTGCCAGGCTGCACTTTGCAAAGATAGAGCAGCTCTCCTTGCAACATGTGCTGTGAGACTGACATACAAAACATGCCAGATGAGAAACTGAAGAGCTGAGGGTCCCCTGGGCTCGGATTCCGAGGCCTCAATAGCACAGCAGTGGGAAGAATGTTGCAACAACTGAACAAGCCTATTAATATTCCTGCCCGGGTGTATTAATCATCCCATTGTGAAGAAAACAACACTTCACTTTAGAGGAGAAACCACAGGCTTGTCGTGTATCACTCATTTGTCTTGCCAGTGTTAGCACTCTTTCAATTAGCCTGGATTTTAAAGGGTCTTTTTTTTGCTGTTGTTTTGTTTGGTTGGTTTTGGTTTGTTTTAGAAGTTTTAGCTGAAGAAATGGAGCCATACCAAAATCTGGTCCCAAGAAAACTCCGTTGTACCAGGCATTTGCTTTGGGCTGAGTTTCCCTCACTGAGGTTCTTTATATTTCTCCTCTCTGGCAGTGTCAGGGAGCTCAAGACAACAGGCTGTGCAGGGACACAGGCAGGCAGAGACAATGAGTGTGGATGGCCTTTGCCTCTCTGGATGTAAGAACAGAGATCCATTTTTTTCTATGTTGCAAAGGGGGGTGTACATTCAAGTGAATAGAGGGAAGAAATCTGATTTCAGGGTGACCTAGAAGAAAAGGGGGTGGGGAATCAGTTTATATCTCTACATACGAAGGAGGAAGGAGATGAAAATACATTGTTCTTGAGAACACAAGGTGTTGTTTATCATAATAAAATCATTAAAGGCTGGTGCTAGAGCAGGTTCATAACACTGGGTTACTGCAGAGCTTCATCATCTGACCCCATCAGTGCATTTTGCAGACAACCCAGAAAAGTATGGCAAACCAGGCAAGCTGCTGCAGGGTGAACAGGGTCACAGCTCCCTCAGTGACTGCTCAGGTGCACACTTGTGCCCTTCAGTAAGGGTGAAGTAACCAACCTCTACTTGGCATTTCCTGCAGAGCAGGAACATCTCCACAGACAGTCAGGAGAGATGGGCAGCACTCTGCCACAAGCCACAGGTTTGGGTTTGGTTTGGTTTGGTTTGGTTTGGTTTGGTTTGGTTTGGTTTGGGTTTGGTTTGGTTTGGTTTGGTTCGGTTCGGTTCAGTTTGGAGAGGTCACTTCCTTGTTTGGTCCACCATGCTCTAAGCCCCTCATAAAATACTCTGAATAAGTAGAGATGACACAGTGTGATGTTCCTGACAGCCAAAGTCAAGAACACAAGTAGAAACTCTTCCCTACTCAGCCATTTATTGTGTCTCCTTTTAACTTTTCTACCATGGATGACCTCAGTGGATGAGAGGGTCTCTGGGACAGAGCCCTGCAGAGTTGTACCCTCAAGTGTTTATTCAGTCCAGGACAAAGTAGACATAAGATACCAGCAGATTTGCACAGTTTCACATTTTGTACTTCCTTCCTCTGCAGCTACTTCTATGACTACAGAACAGACAGAATCATCCATCATTTTGCTCGGATTCTGTCCCCTGCTGTGATCCACTGTATGATGTTAACTCTCAGTTACTATTACTTTTTCATCCATCACACTCTCTCCTTGTTTTCCACCCACTCTGGGATCTCAGTGCTGACACTTCCTGTCTTCAAATTTTTGTTATCATGGAATACAGATTCTGAATCAGAAGTTACATCTCAGGACAAGGGATTGCTGCAGCACCGGACAGGATTTTTGTTGATTGTTGTCTCACAAGTTTGCTCTGCTGAGATAATTCACACTGCACCTGCACCAAAGATCCCAGCTATGGACAAGCCACCACTTTTTAGTGTGGTTTAGGTCCTTTCCATGGCAGGTGAGCAGCACAAGGCCAACCCAAGTGCCTTTGAGGGAACAGTCTAGAGGAGTAAGCAACATAAACTGCTCTAAGGGCACGATTTGCATTTCAAACAGGCAGCAGCCTCAGATCATTCAAATAAACCCCACTTTATCAGAAGTGAGAAACAGAAGATCTTTTTGTTACCACTCCACAGTCACAAACAGATCCCTCCCTTCTCAGCCTCGCTCCATTTTGTGTGCAGTCCCAGCCTGCACACACCCACACAGACACACACACCTTTGATCCCTGAGAGATACAGGAATCTGTTGGACTGCAGCCTCCCTGCTTCGTGCTCCTGGACACTACAGCATCCTCCTCTGCCCCCCAGAAAACCCCTTCCCAAGCACAGCCTCCTTTTTCTCCTGCAGACATGCAGAGGGAAGGCATTATCTCCCCAACCTTATCTCAGAGCAGCAGATAACCTGTCCACCCTCTCCATCCCCAGACTCCTCCACCTCGATGACCCAAAATTCGACAGCAGCTCCCACCCAACAAATTCCCTTCTCTTTCATGTCAACAGATGAGCAGTCCCTGCCTGCATACACAGTCTGTGCTGCCAGACACACACACACACACACACACATGTGTGCACACAATAACACATCAGCAGGGTCACAACCAGCCCCTCTCAGCTGCTGGGGTCAGTCAGCTTGGCTGTGCTGTGGTCTCAGTGCAGGTGGTGCATCCCAGCCTGCAGAGCACATTGGATCAGAACACCACCTCTTTTGGGGCACGTGGTCCCTTCAGCATGCACAATGTGCTACAAGGTGGCACTCGAATTGAACAACCACAGGAATGTTTGGGGAATAAGGAAAAGGCTTCCCTCTCCTCCCGTGTGCCTCTGCCCTCCCTTCTCCCCATCAGCACAGAGCAGGCAGGGAGACAACACAGACCCAGCTCATCTGAAATCCCCTGGAATAAATAGGGAGCTGTAGACAGTTCTCAGAACTCCATTCCACAGCACTTGTGTGGTCTGCTCCTGTTAGAAAAATTATCTCCCTGAACCCTGCCTCTCTCACTCTCATCAGCCCTGGATGTCAGAGCCTAGTAGTACTGGCTGACTTGTAATTATTTTTTACTATGCTGCTTTGTCTGCACTAATCCTTTGAAAGTAGCTTTACTGCACATCTGAAATATTATGATGCTATAAAACCTCTGTAATATTTATAAATCCCTTAAGACATCATAAAGAGAGAAAAAAACCTCCCCACAGAGTTCATCTAGCATAATTACATATACATTTCCCTCTGATTAATAAAAAATGATCACTTCCTTATGTAAAGATATTCTTCAGCTTTCTTTCATTAAGGCTATTTTTTTCTTTCCATTTTAAATCTGTTTCATGTGTCCCTGTATAGTAAGGTACCTCAGAAGAGATTTTCCCAAAACAAAAGGCACAATGAAAAGAACCACCACAGAGGATCCTCAGTGGAGCTGGGAGCGAGGAGACAGACGAGTCTCTCACTATATTTTCACGTCTCCTAACTTAAGCATTTCATCACAGAATGTCCTGAAATATCTTCAAACATCAATGAGTGTTGGTGTGTCATTGAACTAAATAGGAAGGAAAAAAACTGGTAAATGAAATTTTTGGGGGAAAAAAAGGGGCAGAAAGAAAAGCTATGACCCAGCACTTACCCCCCACCCCACAAAAGGGCTGGCTTAGACTTTAGTGAGGCTGATTAAAGAGAAACCTGTAAATCCTCAACTGAAGAGGCATAATCAGCACAAGGCACTGCTCCCTTCTGAAGCACCGGTGAGGAACATGATCCCTGTGAAACCACTGACACTGGGCTGCACTGGCTGAGGCTGGAACCTGTTTGGTGCGTGGATTTTAGAAATGCCATTGCATGTGGTTTTGTCCTGCTCAGAACAGCACGTGGATCACATTCATCACCTGCTTAAATGGGATCAAGTTTGAACTAAGCTTTGAGAAAGCTTTTCATATACAGCTCCCTCCCTGGTGTTCTCCACAAGCAAATATTCCATAGCCCCAGGGAGCCACTGGGCAGCATTACTTTAAGACAGCCCGAAAAGGACTTGAAAAAATGGGAAAAATAAGGGAAGAGAAAATAATCTGCTAATTTTTTTTTAATATTGTAGTAATTCCTATGAATTAGCAGGAGACAAAATCTGCCCAATCTGCCCATGGTTCCTTAGGCAGGAGTTCTTTGCTCTTGGGAATCACATCAAGTGAGGTGGCTGTTGGAGTCCCAGAACCACAAGCCAACAGTGAGCAGGGCAAAGACAAGACACAGAAATTTCTGCAGCATTTCCTACTTCTCCCCACAGTCACAAGAGCAAAGCAGTCCCAATTCCAGAGCCATCCCTTTCCCTCAGTCCCCACCACACCACAGCAGAGTTTAACTCCATCCCACATGAGCTGTGCCAGGCTCTGCTGCCCTGGTGTGTGAGTCTGGGACAGAGGGCACGGGCTCTTCCCTTCAGCACCTTCATCTGCATTCTCTGCCTTCCTCATTTGTCAAATACATGCAGAGAAGTCCTTGGGAGTTCACAGCTCTCTCAAAGGGGTCTATCTTCATTCTGGGTCTGATACTAGATGAGATTTCATGGGATTATTCCTGCTCTGTTTGAATCGTTGAGTCAGAAAGAAATACAGAGATAAACAGAAAAGGGGAAGGATAAAACCTACCATAGTGCTGCTGCTCCTTCAACCCCTTCTCTGCCAACCAGTCAGCCAGCAAACACAATGCCAATTGTCTCTTTATATAGTGCCACCGAGGAATAAAAATATGCCTGCTCCAAGTTTAGACAATAGATGTAAGGTTGGAAAAGTGCAGTAATTGGATCCCAATACCATTCCAAGCATCTGCTCCACGCACAGCTTTTGCTTTCACAGAAATAATGCAGCAGATAAGCAGAGGAGGCAGTCGGGATGCAATTGTACAGCACTCACAGCAAGCTCAAGCTGAAGGGCTTTTCCCATGCACTGCTAAAAAATGAACACAGGGCATGCACTCAGAGATTTTAAGTGGACATGGCATCCTGATAAAGCAGGGAGGGAAACACACTCCTTGAGAAAATGCAGGGGAAACTAGCAATAAATCCAGGGCACCTTGGTAGCTCTGGTGCAGGCATTCAGAGCTCCAGCAAAACGTCTGAGGTTCTGCAGAGGTGCACCTATACCTGGGAGGCTGGAAAAGCTCTGTTCTGCAGATGGCAATAAAGTGACTCAGATCAGGTCTCTTGTCCCTGAATTTATCAAACATGCCTGAAGTCCAGGGGCCATATCCCAAGGTACTGCAAGGTGGTGGAGAGTCATGGACTTCAAGGCATGAAAAAAGAGATATTTAGTAATGAATGTGGCATTGGGAGAAGGAGGAAACAGGAGGCAGTGTAGGAACCACAAGGGCTGTGTCTCCCAGGGAATGCTCATGGATATTAATGCACATTCCGTCCCATTGGCATTATTGCAATTGGCCAAAACATTAACCATATGAAATTGAATAATTCCACCGACATGAAATCATATTTCCTAAAAGTCTGATTTGTGTCTCTGAGAGTATTTCTACAGAAACATCAGAGCATTAAATACAGTAGGTTTTTCAGGAACCTGCATCTGAAATACTTGTCCCCATCATTCTCCCTAAACTTGAGTCACAGCAGTGCTTAACCAATGAACTGAACTTTGAGACAGACGTGCATTTAAGTTTCTGGTTGAACAAGGACATTGTTCTTTCTCCAGGTCCAGCCCCTTGCAGTGCTGTCATCACTAATCTTAGGTCTGACTGCGTGCTCTTCAGGGCAAGGACTGCTTTAGCTGTTGTGAGGCACCTCCAACACCTACAGGGATAATTAAGTAATAAACAGGCATAATACAACTCATCTGGCTTTAGTGAAATTGCCGTGGATGCACGTTGGAAGTTAGCCTAGTGGTCATCATTCTGACTTAGTGACATTAAACCAATCCCCAGTGTAACTGAGCATAAAAATAAATCCCTTGTCCCTCTGCCTGCAAGCTCCTGCTGGAGAGCAGCCACAGGTTTGTGTCCTAGGCTGGGTCTGGAAATCTGAAAAACTCTGAAAGATTTCTGGGGAAAACCCTACACAGTTGCAAAGTTTCATTGTGATAAGGATTTATCATGTTCACTGGGTTAGATCCTGATTCATCAAAGCTGTTAAGCATCCGTTTAACTTTTAGGAGGGAATAGTCCCACTGAAATCCATGGAATAGCTCACAAACCTACAGGTGAGAATATAGTTACTCATTCTGCAGGATCAGTGCTCTAATCCCAACAATACAGACAAATCAGCAGAAACTTTGTCACCAAGTTCACTGGGCCCAGGATTCCATCCTGTGAATTTTGTGTCCTTTCTTAGAAGAATCCCTATCCTTTCACCCAGCCATTTCATGATTTTGTCCTGGCAGTTCTGTTATCAGCCTTTGTACTGTTTTTTTGGGAGTTTTGTTTTCTCTTATCTAGTATACCATCAATCATCATTATTATTATCAATTTGCTCCTTAGTCTTGTAGCTTGATCTGCAGGCATTTTCCAATAGTGTACGTATTTTCAGCATTGATCTTTATCTTTCCACAGAATTTCTATATTAAATGAAACCTTCCAAGCTGTTTTTAAATGACATGACATGTTAGGATAAAACCCACACAATGCTGTGTGTTTGTAATGCACATGTCCTGAGAGACCAGAGCCCTCTCTGCTTAGTCTGTGAAACAAATCCACAGAGGAATTAAGGGAGACATACATCTTGGCTTTAAAGGTCTGCCTGCTTCTGCAACTGCCTCCAAATTATAGAAAGGCTCCAGACTGGAGAGGGGAGGGAGAGAAGGGGGGGAATAACATAAGGACTGAAAAAGAAAGGCTTGAATTTAATTGCCCTAAAAATTTCAATCATTCAATCTGGTAATTAGAGAGCTGGCTGATTCAGAAAGCAATTTCATTTGAAAAAAAAAAAAAGAGCCCAACAAGATAATTGATGCTAAGTGAATATTTTACCTGAAATATTAAATACCAAACTTAAGTCTGCCTCCAGGGCCCTTTCTGCTACCCCTTTTTGATCTGTCTTTCTACTTCTTTGTATTTTCCTCTCACATGACTCGACAGAACAGGACACTCCTTCAGAGAATCAGACTGTCACAGGGACAGGTTTATTTGAACTCTCTGTGCTGTGAAGGAGACAATATAATGATTTATTAGTAAAGAAAATAATAATAGGAAGTCTCCTGAGATCCAGCCTGGCTGCAAAGCTGAGTGAGATTTTCCAGTGTTGAGTCTCTGTGTCTGTCTGGCCAGTCTGATGTCCTACCAAGGGGAACAGCTTCCCTTAGGAGCTGATCAAATACAGGAGAACAGCTTTCTTCATGAACTTAACAAGGGCTTACCAGAATGTTTCATGTTTAATTCTGGACTTTCTGATGCCACAAAATGATACTTCAAGGTAGATCTCTGCAGCCCTGCAGAGCACTGTGGGTGTCGGTGTCACAGGGGTCTGATTGCACAGGTCTCTTGGCAGGATGAGAGCAGAGCTGGTTTATTGCACACTGTTCTGGAGAAGCAACTGCTCCTTCTCTAACATTTAATGGCCTAATGAATGAGGGCAGCATCCCATACACATCTTAAAGGAATGTTGTGTACCTGGAGATTAGGTAGATAATAATTCATGCTGCATTTATAGATGGAGAAATGATAAAGAAAATACATGTGACACATGGGATGCTGATATCATGTCCTGTTCTAACTGCTCACCTGTGCACCTTTATCACACAAAATGCTACACTTTATTCCTGTTAGTAATGTTAAATTTTAATCTTAAAACACCTTTTTAAGTAAGATTCTACACCTATTACTGCTCAGGAAGCCCACATCAAAAGTGTTCAGGTGCCTTTGCAATTTCAATGTTTGAGACTGATCATGACAATGTTTTTAATATGTACAACATTCACTATGCAAAAAGGCAGATGACAGGTATTGGTGACAATTCTTGTGGTGAGATGGGATGGCAGATGCAGTGCCAAATGGCATGTGGCCTCTTTTGCAGTCAGAAAAAGACCACTAATGCTGAATATGCTATGTAGGAAATGTGTGGTAAGTACCTCTGTAGAAGCTGGGCCTACTGCAGACCAAGCATTGAGACCAACTTCATATCACAACACAAATCTTCTCCTGCACACAGAGAATTTTCTGTCCTGCCCTTGAGTGGATGTCTTCCAAAATAAGACACGTGACAGTAAGTCATGTTTGGGAACTGAAATTCCCAAAATTCAGCTGCCAGTAGGTAGGAACAATCCCCTAACCTTTAGGAGAGCTGTATTCCAGCCTTCACACCAAAGGACCCCACTTTCTGTGCAAGTCTTGGCAGCTGTGCAGACTGTGGGTCAGGAGCAAAGACCAAGGCACTAAAGGGAGAACATCAGCTAATTCCAGCAAAGCCACCAGCCAGAACTGCCAAGCTAAGGTGGTTTTCAAGTCCTCCAGAGAAATTAGCAACTTGCCTTGAACCATCCACTTTTCCTTAATCATTTTAAATTTATCAGCATCTCCCATTCTTTTCAGAGCCACAGTGATGCCCTTTTCTTTTCTCCCTACAGTTCTTCTCCCAGCAGCTGATTAAATTCTTCATACAGAGGACAGGTTACACAGTGCTGCTCAGAAAGTCTGGTCTCAATACTGTATTTTGGAGCCTGGCAAAAGGGCAAATCTCGGGCAAGTGAGTCTTATGTTCACTGTGTATTGAGCTCCTGCAGGTACAGAAAAGGAGCTATTACAGATACCTCTGCAGAATGTTAAATAACTTAAACAGTGCAAATCCCACGGAGAATCTCCTCTCCCTGTTTAGCAGAGACACAAGCACCGCTTTGGAAACAGCCAGGGCTGCTGTAATTGTTAATTAAGTTCTGTGCATTTTGTTGTTCAGGACACTGAATCCAAGCCCCCTTCTCGGAGTTACCCCNAGCCAGAACTGCCAAGCTAAGGCGGTTTTCAAGTCCTTCTCTGGAGGTTTTCAAGTCCTCCAGACAAATTAGCAACTTGCCTTGAACCATCCACTTTTCCTTAATCATTTTAAATTTATCAGCATCTCCCATTCTTTTCAGAGCCACAGTGATGCCCTTTTCTTTTCTCCCTACAGTTCTTCTCCCAGCAGCTGATTAAATTCTTCATACAGAGGACAGGTTACACAGTGCTGCTCAGAAAGTCTGGTCTCAATACTGTATTTTGGAGCCTGGCAAAAGGGCAAATCTCGGGCAAGTGAGTCTTATGTTCACTGTGTATTGAGCTCCTGCAGGTACAGAAAAGGAGCTATTACAGATACCTCTGCAGAATGTTAAATAACTTAAACAGTGCAAATCCCACGGAGAATCTCCTCTCCCTGTTTAGCAGAGACACAAGCACCGCTTTGGAAACAGCCAGGGCTGCTGTAATTGTTAATTAAGTTCTGTGCATTTTGTTGTTCAGGACACTGAATCCAAGCCCCCTTCTCGGAGTTACCCCTCCCTCCCTGAGAATCCATGGCCACTATCTAATCTGACAAAAACTGTGTACTCTTTTATACTTGGAGGTCACTTTATGTTACTTACAGTGTGTTGCATTATGTCAAAAGGCATAACACAACATAATGAAAAGCAGACTAATATAACTCAAGCTGACATCAATGACATAATATGATCTGGCTACAGAGAAATGCACTGTTGTCATTGTTTTGTGTTTTCATCCGATACCTACTTGCCATTCCAGCATGGGGCATTTGTTGCAGAATTTGGAGAAAAAGATTATGGACTGAGCATGATTCTGCTGTGGCTCCCAAAATATTTGCACTGAGATCACTTGGTTGGCTTTGCTGGGGGTGCCTTCCTGATTTACTCTAGCAAGAATCAGGCTCTGAAAAATCATCACATAAAGAGCAATTACATTAGGAAAGCCATCAAGTTGGAAAATGCAGCTCCTGGGAGTAAGGAAATGACAACACAGTTACAGTCCCTGTAACCTTAGCTCTGCCCTCTTGGGTAGTAAAGGAGCCTGTACTGTTTTTCCTGCAGGATGTCATTTCATTTTGTAGAACTGTGTAGCAAAGCAGCTGCTCAATATTTCTCTTAACTTCTTCACGTAGCCTGTGGTCCCATATCTCATTTGCTGCACATCAACCAAATCCTTTTGTGGGTTAGGTACTTTTCTTCTTCCTGTTTTTATTTGCTATTGTATTGTTCTAATTACCACAGTCCATGTGTATTTCAAAACCAAGGCTGTACCTGTCTTCCCAATGCACCCACAAGGTTGAAACACACTGTTATTCCTTCCTTGCTCCACAGGCAGGGAGCAGGAGCACAAAATTGCATCCACAGGCCCATGGGAATTCTGTCCTAGACAAGGTTAGAATACACGGCAGCAAAATCCCAGCCTTTTGCATTCATTCTTTATTTTTTATTCCCTGGCTACTTTATCCTGCCCAGATTCTCAGTGGAAAAAGCAGGCATGAGCCTTATTTGTGAAAGCCTTGGGCAACAAGAAGTGCATATGGATTGTTCTGGTGATGTCATGAATCCCTATGCAACAGCTCTGCCTGTTTTCCACCCAGAAGAATCAAAGTAGGAGACCAAACAGTAACCAAAATAATTGAGCTGTTGGATTACAATAAAACCCACTGTACTTTCCACTAGAGTTTTACAGACAAATCCATAAAAAAACACCATCTCCAGCCTCTTCTCCTCTCTAACACAGGACATAGCTTTGTATATATCAGTTGCTGTATCAAGCCCATCTCTTCTGGTTGAGCTAGAATACATTTTTAAACATTGCTGTTGTGGTTATTATTGATATTATCTTCTCCTGATAGTACTTGGCCAAGCCAACTGAAGCCATGGCATCCTCAGGGACAGAATTCAGCCCCCACTGACTCTGAGCCAATGTGGTCAGTGGACTCATCCTCATGGTCCACGCTCCCTCACGTGGGCACTTCAGCACATCTTCCACACCCACCCTGGGCTGCTGAGCATTCCAGGGGTGGCACCTCCACATGAACTGTTTGGGAGGCCTTGGAAGCAGTGGGACAGATCACAGCATTATTGCTGCAAGATAGGATTTGATGAGAAAGTAATTAGTTTCTGCTGACAAAGCCTGTTCCTTCTGGCAGCAAGAAACCCTGCTGAGAAGTTTGGGTTTAGCAAAGCAGAAATCAGGAATGGAGGGAGCTCAGAGGAAAGCTAAAGGGCTCTGGGAGAGCAGGTGAGATTTAGACATCTGCTAACATTCTGGCCAGGAATCCCCACAGAAAGACAGGCCACATTCACTTTAAGCTTTCAAAGAATGAAGGAACAACCCTATCACTTGACAAAGGGTTCTCCCTGTCAGAAATTTTGCCTGAATGTTTCTATCATTTATTTAGCTTTTGATGCATTTTACTACACCTTTTTCTGTTAGAATGAGATTTTATTTTCTAAGTTAATCTGCTGCATTTGTAATTTCTGTCTGTACCCACACACATGCATAATTTCTGCCAATGTTTAGAACATGGCATGGAGCTTCCTAAAATTTCAGGATGAGCAATTGGAATTCTTCACCTGAAATCTATACCAGATTCTACCTCTTCTGAAAAAAAAAATCAGGATAGCAAAAGTCAATTTTGTTTAGAGAAAATAACATCTGAATATTGACCCAGTGTCTGAATTCATGCCAGGTATTTGTGGTTCAATTGCAGATGAGTCTCAGAGTATGCTGGATCACATCATCCTGAGTTTTGGAACCAGTTATGCTCTGTTGCAGGTCCCACACACACACAGTGGAATAGAACACAGGTAGCAGTACAACCCCAGAGTACAGCACAGATTTTAGGTTATACCATCCATAAGAACACTAGAAAAAGGGCTGCCAAATGAAGGACAACTCAAGAATTTAAATGCAGTGAAAAATGCCAGCTGAAATAGTCACTTTGGAAATTATGGGTATAGTAGCTTGGCATTGCTTTGCAGATGTTGAATGTAGAACTTAGTAATAGGGCCATATTCCTCCAGCACAGTGGCTGTAAATCAGGAACCACAAAGGCATTTAACAACTCTTTGTAAATGTCACAAGTTCCTAATTCAATCCTTTGGCACAATTCTAAAAAATCGTTATGGGAGAATCATCACAAGGCATAGTAACAAACTCTCCTGTTTGTGCTGATGAAACAACCCCCACTGCTAAACCTGGCTTAAAGTTAAGAAAAGAAGCACATCAGAAAGGTGCCATATTCTGACCTCACAAACAACAGCATAAACCCGTTGTCACCTCCCAGAATAAGTGGGATTATTTGGGACTGACCATCGTGAGGCTAAGGACAGAATCTGGACCCTTTGTAGCATCCACAGAGTCATGGAATGGTTTGGGTTGGGAGGGAGTTTTGAAGATCAGCTTGTCCATAGTGCTGGAAAGGGTGGTGCCACTGCAGTCCAGGAGCTGTGGGTGAAATGTGCAGGAGGGGCATTGCCCTGGCAGTGGGGGCTCAGTGCTCACAGTGGGTGGCAGCACATCCTGCCAGGAACAACCAGGTGGGACCAGTGGGATCAGCTCTGAG
Source organism: Climacteris rufus (assembly GCA_013398175.1). Lineage (NCBI taxonomy): Eukaryota > Metazoa > Chordata > Aves > Passeriformes > Climacteridae > Climacteris > Climacteris rufus. The sequence goes on from VZRZ01000920.1 coordinate 188,165, forward strand.
AAAGGTGAGCACCTCCTGCAAAAGGCTTCTGAAAACAAACAGACACATTCACAGGGATGCTTCAGCAAGGTAGATCCTCAAAATGATTCACTGGGGACTTCCTTCCTAAGGGTTTTGGTGATTGTGGGTAGAACCTCACAGGACTGACACCCTCAGCCATGTCTGAGTGTCTTTGCTCCTGCCTTTGCCAGGCTGTGGTAACCCTTCCTCTGAGCTGAGACTAATCGAGTTCTTTTAACTTAGGACCCCCCAGCTATCCTCACTCTGTTGGATGAATTACACTGTTGTGACATGTCTCGACCTGCTGCTCAACTCACTTTGCTTGCTAACCCATTTTACATTCCTGGCACTTCAAAACACAGACATTAGTTATGTATGCATGTGAGCCAACCCCAATGTACTCAGAAATGCAACACAAAATCCCCTGGTAGTTTGAAAATACACAGTACAGTCACTCAAACAGAAGGAAATGCAAATGCCACACTCAGACATTTTGGCATATTCCCATATACTCGATAGAAGTATCCCAAAAGCATGAGTCCACACCCCAAAAGTCATGTTTCAGAGGACACAGGGTTTGAAAAATAATAATAAATTGTAATAATTGCCTCTCAGGTGGGCTCAATTATTCCTTGAGGAACTAGTCTTCCTCCCTTGTCTGTGAAGGAAGCATCTTTAATTTGAGCTTTTTGGTTTAAAAACAGATGAAAGCGAGCTGGGCCATGAATCCAACATCCTGGCCATACAGAAACTCCCTGAAGCCCAAAGTCAGATGTCAAACCACGAGAACAGACAAAACTGGAATGGTCTGGATGTGCAGAGTTGAACTTCTGTAGGAAACAAACTTCACCCCATTGTACCTTTCAGAAGTCAAGAACGAGGCTTCCAGAAGCCGAAATCTCTGCTGAAAGGAGGAGCAGCAAACTGGTCATGGTTCCTCCTTCACCAGTGGTTGCAGGTCAGGGATGCACATGGTGTCAGTGCTCTCCAAACCATCTGTTGTCCCTCTGCAGGGCTGGAAGCTGCTCCCTGCTGAGGAAAACAAGTGCAGGGGAGAAGTGCTGTTGGCTCCTCTCTTGCACTGGAGCTCAGGAAGCTGCAGTGTCAGCTGGAGCAGCTCCCTGCAAAAGGGGGACACTGAGCACACACTCTGCCCTCACAATTAATTTGGGAAAGGCACTTCCATGACGCTGCTCAGCACAGCCATGGGTGGATGTCCTGCACCTCCTCGTTGAAAAAAAGGACAGAGCAGAGCACTGAGGAAAATGTCATTTGGGAAAGGAAAAACATTTGGAATCTAAACTGGAAGATGCTTATCACTAAGAACTGTGGCTCCCAGCCTTACTTTCACAGGTAATAGCATTGACTGCAGAGGCAGGGCCACCACAGCCTCCCACAGCCAGCCAAACACTTAACAAGCTCCTCAGAAGGCACAAGTAAGGAATAGTCACCTTTTTCTGTTTTTACTTTTCCTATGGTGAGTGAGTGATGCTCCCTCACCAATGACAGGCATTGAACTCATTCTGTATTGGAAGGAAAAACGCAAAATAACCCAGGAAATTTTCCGTGTTCACTTTCAGATGTAAGGATGCCATTCAGAACTCCCAGAACACACGTGTGCATCAGTTATTGAGAGCAGAGCAGAAAACAAAGTCCCACAGGCAAGGCTGCTGTGAACTCCTAACCTAAGGTTCTTCTTAAATATGCCAGGCAGAAGGAAATCCAATTTTCATTAACCTCATTAAACCAGACACTCTTTCGCCTGCTGAGCGCACACTTCAGTGAGGCAGGTAAATGTACAGTCTGTTTAGACCCTATTTTTATCTCTTGTTTAATGTGTTTATAGATGACCAAGCCCTCTTCACTCATTTAGCCACTGTAGCTGTGCACTTGTGCAGAAACCCACGTGGATAAATGTGGGTTAGTGATGAGAGAGGGGTCATTTGCATTTTGGAATTTGTCAGTGTGACGTGCAAAGAGTTTCTGTGCAAGGAGGCATCAGCTGCATGTCATTCTGCTTTTATTATTTATAATTTTATTTTTTATAAGGAAACAGACAAATATTCAAGGCTAATAGAGTTGTGGAGAAGTACCTTTAGCAAATCCAGTCATCACTCCACACTTGTGGCTTAGTCCTGGACAGTTTGCCTACTTCTTACCAGCAAGCTGACAGATCATGGAACAAAGGACTCTCTGAAGACAAACTCTGGGTAGATCACTCCTACATTACCTTACTCCGCTCTTTAGGTCAAGGAATGTGTTACGTATCCTGAGATTTCAGCAGGAGCTCTTGGATATTCAGGGATGTTTTTTAATCAACTCACTTATCTACTTGACAGAATGTACAATTTTAGTTCCTCGTGTATAAGATAGGATGTCGAGGTGTCCTGCAACGTTAAGTGGTTAAAAAAAGTACACCCCAGAGCTCTTCAAGTAGCTCTTTCTCGTTGTAAACCATGCTTGACTTCCTGATTTGTTTGAGGAAAAAGCCACTGAGTGTGTAGACGTCTTTTATCCCTCTTAGCCACAATTCCTTTGAGAAATCCAACAGCGAAGGTGGATACAATTATTGTAAATAATGTTGGATAGAACCCAGAGCAGATGAAGGTGGGAGGATACAGCTCAACAAGAACAGAAGTGGTTTCTAATGAGAGAGGGAATATTTCACTCTCAGCATGGCTGTTATTATGTCCTACACATTAATTCAGCCGAGCAGTCTTGAAGTAGCAGGATGAGTTTGTATTCACTGAAGTGGCAGGCACTGGCATGGCTGCTTTCCTCTCTACTCTTACAATTAATACTTTCCTGATTTCTCAGAGAAGAATATCTAACAGTTAAACCCTGTGAGGCATTAGGCACTTCACAAGGTGTCAAAACTTAAAATATTGCAGCCTAGTCCATTCACAGCTCTACCTATTTCACTTCCAATTTTATTTTGATTATTTTCTCTATTTTTCCTAGAATTGAGGGACAGGACTCACTTTCTAATAATTCTATCAGAGCTGTAAATACTTCTGCCCACGAACACCATGGTTGGATAGTTTCCTAAACCTTCCCCTACAGTTCTCCTGGAACTGTTCACTTTTCCCTGAACTGTCCTTTTTATAGCTAAGCAACCAGCACATGGTTTACCTTAAAAATCCAGAGGTTCTTCTTCATCTTTCTTTAAATCCCTGCCCCCTCACTACTCTTTAATTTTCTAGACATTCCTGACTTCTGCACAGGTGGAGGTCAACAGTCCTCCCAGCCAAAATATGAATAACTTCCTTTTCTGTTTTCCCTGCCAATGTCCTGCAAGGGCTGCAGGGCAGGATTGTTTTGCTCTTTATGAGGATCTCTTTTCACGCTGCTTCCCAGAGCTAGAGCTGACAGAAAAGAGAAGGAAGACAGGAAGTGTGAGGGGATTATTTCCATGCTGACAGAGGTACCCATGAGTAGCATCTTCGGTGGTGCCATTCTAAACCCTTCATCTCCCTATAAGAACTTTGCATTCCCAAACCTGCTAAAATCCTGAAAGTTTGAAGTGGAATTCTGCTATGGTTAATTTAAGTCAAATACAATCTGAGTGTTTGGTTCCCTAAAGGATTAAGTATAAACCATATCCTTGTGACATCTCCCGTGTCACAGAAGCAGCAAAAAAATGCCCCACACTCCTTTTTCTGTGTATTTTTCTTGTCTTTTGCCTTGCACATAATTTGCCTCTCCCTGTGTCAGGAGCTGCTCCTTGCTCCACAGCTGTGCAGCACCCACTACAACAGCCCCTGAGCCCAGGACCTCATTTTCTGGCTGCTGTTGCAAGGCTGCTAGAGAAATAACTGCAACCAGCAATAAAAGCTGCTTTTAGCACTGAAAAGGAAAAAAACCCAAGGAAGGGCTGCGTGCCTGCGGTTCCCACTGACTGCAGGGCCGTGGTAGCTCCGCAGCTCTCAGCATCTCGGAGGATTTATTCTGCAGCCTGTTTGCTTTTGCCTCCAGTGTGCAAGGTGAGGAAGGCAGCAGTGTGACTGGAAACCACAGCTCCCAGCCCCTTGTCCCCCGCTGCTGAGTGAGGGGCTGAGAGCTCGCAGGCCGGCCCTTCCCTCTCTCGGCTGCAGCGGGAATAAAAACAAAACACCGAGCTGAATTTATTCCTCGCCAGCGGAAATTTCATATTGAGGGTTACAGGCGTCCTGTGCCTCTTAAAAGCAAGTAATAAAATGCTGCTCTCAATTACAAATTGTATTTACATTTTAAACCCCCATATGGTTGGGGGGGAGGGGGGTGGAGGGAGGTTTCGAATGCATTAGCAGCAGCGCTGTGCCATCATTAGTTACAATTTTTTGCTCTTTGTAATGAACAATTAATGCTGCCACCTTTTTTTTTCTCTGTGTCTTGCAAACTACGCCTGTGGCTAAGCCAGGTATAGTCAGTAAACAAGGCACAACTCCTGCCTCACGTTATGAACCAAAGCAAGCAAATGCATGGAGATGACCATCTCTGAAAGGCCTCCTGTAACAGGATTCACACGCTGAGCATAAATTCGATAACAATTGATTTTTTAATGTAACTTCCTGGGCTAAACTTTTCAAAGTGTAGGGACATTTAACAGGAAGATGCAAAACACATGCAGAGATGCACAGCTTCATCTTCCTGTGCTAAGAAAGTCAAATTCCCTTCTCCCTGCCCTCAAGCAGTGCTGAATGCAAAGCAGTCGTGTTACACGGTCACACCAGGAGCTGATAAAGGGTTTGTCCCCAACATTCTCACAACCACGCTTTAAGTACGGAAAGGCCACATTTAGGTCTCTTTTAAGCCTTCTCTGGGCTGCAAAGCCCCAGCTCCCTCAGCCTTTCCTCATAGCAGAGGTGCTCCAGCCCTTTTGTGGCCTTTTCCAGCAGGTCCTTCCCTGGAGCTGGATGCAGAACTCCAGCTGGGAATCCCACCAGAGCAGAGCAGAGGGGCAGAATCCCCTCTTTCCATGCTGCCCATGCTGTGGGATGAGCCCAGGGCTCAGGGTTGCCCTTGATCCCTTCATTGATTGAACTGATCCCAGGGGTTGCCCCAGCCAAGGTGCAGAGCTGGGAGCAGAGCTGTGCTAATTTACCACAGCAAACCTGCTTTGCTTTTATTTACAAACAATACATTTATGACACAAAGGCTATAAATGCTATTTCATTAATTTTATTGCTTATTTAGATATTTCCCTACAGGGCTAATACAGCTTTACTGTTGTGTTACTCTTTTAGCTCCTGTTTTTACAGAAGTTTAGTTTGCAGCTAAACCATTTGGCCTATCTGGGGCTGAGGCTGAGCTCAGAGCTCAGCTTTGGATGAGGAGCACATTTGGTGTAATTAGATCTGTGGGTTTAGGTGTTTGGGGTTTATTTTTTTACTGTATAACTGTGTAATAAAAAGAAATGGCTGTAATTTATAACCCAGCATTTGGCAAGTGGCTCGTCTGGTCTACGATTACTTTTTTTTTATGGCTGAAATTTTAAATTTAGGTGAGAATTTCAAAGAAGCTTAGTACCCACAATTGAGGCAGATGTTTGGTGCTGCCAAGGTCAAGCATTCAAAAATCATGAATCAGGCATGAAAACACCAGCATTAGCTTAAAATAAGAAGACATAGATACAAACTCACACCCACATGGATATACAAGTACCTCTGACTAAGGCTAATGTTTAATTTTGTATCAAATTCACTCTTGATGGAAATTTACTCTGTTTTCATATAGAATGTGATACTTCTGACATCGAAATAAAATCTTATGAGCAAAAACATTTTAATGTTGGATTAAGTATCTTTAAGGCAATAAAATTTAAAATATTTTTATTTTGCTTAATAAGTAGAGGTTTTCAGTGAGAACCTGGGACTAAATTACTCTCTATGCTATAATATTGCATCAATTATGACTTTGGGTTCCTTTATTTAGCATTCTGGTATTTCTTTTCCATATACTTTTTTTCCCCAAGCTTTTCTCTATGGTAATGAAAGTTCAAAATTCCTGTTTTGATTTCACAGACCTAAGATTCTCTAATCATCCAGCTTTGGGAACTCCACACCTAAGAACAGTAAGCATGATAAGAATCACAAAAATATCAGGAAAAATATGAAGAAGGTGTGTTGTTTCTCTTTATCTAGAAAGCTCAAACTTTGCTTTCTTCGCAAGAGTTCAATCCTCAGCATAACAAATACCTGCCCATAAAGAGAACTTCTAAGACTTTCTGAAAAATATAATTGCTCTTTTAGGTGCCTTTGTAGAGCAAATACTCATTAGATGGTACAGACAAATGCCAACAAATAGAGACCTGTAGACAAAACACGTTCTGTGAGTGCAGTGCACGTGTGAGTGCACTCATGTAGCACATGGACTGCACTCTGGGGATGCAAATTCTTGTGTTTAGGCACCGAGAAAGAGGGGCCCTGGAAATGGAGCACCGACCCAGCTTCACCCAGAGCTATCCAGGAGCAGTGGAATGACTTCCCCTGAGCCTTGGATCCAGTCCTGGCAGTGAGAAGGTGGCAAAGGCTCTGCAGGGCGGTGAGAACGTGTCCTGCATTCGGGCACAATGGGAGAGGTGCTGACTGTACCCCCCTGTCCCGGGGCACCGCGCTGCTGCAGGGACTGGCGCTGTTTTCTCCAAGCAGAAGCCCACTTGCCCGTGTTATTGTAATCCAAAGAAGTGATGCCTTGGTGCTGAAATCCCGAGAAGCAATGGCACATTAACACCATGCTGCTGGAATACATCAGGGCAATTGTGCTCTCGTGCTCTGTTACTGACTGCAGGGCATCTCAGTAACAGCACTCACAGTAACCCAGTCCGCCTGCTGAGGTGAAAGAAACATCTTAATGGGAGACCCTGACATTTCTGCAGACCCATCTACATTCCTACAAATCAACACAGCGATTGCCCTTAGCATGAGGTCACAGGGAGCCCTGTAAAAACATTCAATCACAAAAAAGTCCAAACCCCAAGTCAAAACATAACTCACGGGAGTACGTGAGACCATACTGGGCTGTGAGCTAACTGCACTGACTTGGGAAACAATCGGGGTAGTGAAAGAAGGGCATTTCAAGAAAAACCTTAACAGTATTCTATATCATGAGTCAAAAACTCAAAAGCCTACAGTGGTCACAGAGCAATTCACTTGGAAGGATTCATGCAAAATGTCATTTGTTCTGGCTACTGGATCTGAAGCTACCAGGGCGTACAACTGTTTATTCAGGTTTTAAAGCAACACTGATCTCTAGCCAGGCCTGGGAACATTCCAGCAGACCCTGCAACAGAAAGAATTACCTATACAAAAGAACTGCACAAGATAAACTGAAATCGTTTTTATAAAAGCATAAGCCTGTCATAGAGGTTCTCTTTCCAGTTGCAGTGACAACCTGCTGTTCATATTGATTTTGTGTAAGTACAGCATCAGCTAGAGATTAAACCTTGTCCCACCATGGCTCTGACACTACTGAGTCCTTCTTTTGTCTCAGCCAAAGCTCAGTCAGTGTAAGGGGTCTATAGTGGAAAGTTTGTGCAAAGTGAACCAGAACCTGACTACACAGCAGTCATCACAGGGAAACCCAAACTGAGAACTGAACATACAACAGCCTTCTCCCCTTCCAGGGCTGGGACTTTGGGAAACAACACAGACTCACCAGTCCAGTTGGAATTCACCTTCAAACAGCCCCTGCCCTGAAAGCACCAGAGAAGATGTTCAGTGATCTGGCCTTTAAAGCACAAAAGCATTTCCATGGGCAAGGTCCTGCTTTCCTCTGCAACAGAAGAAATTTTATTGAGAACTTCCCCAGGAGGCTTTGGGTTAATTTTGATTTTAAACTCATTTCAGCCTGGAATCTTGGGGCTTGATTCTTACATCCTGTGAAGTCATTTATGTCCGTGCAGAGACACAAGAAGCTTCCTGCTGGGAGAGTCAGGCAATCCACATTCCCCTGTGCAGGTGCACAAGGGCTGCACAGGGTGGATGTCCCAGCGCCTGCTGATACTGCCCAGGGTCTCCTCCACCTGCAGCAGCAGTGCAGCCACCACGGGGACACGGGTGGCCAAAGTGACACCAAAGTGACACCTGCCCTGTCCTGCCAGCCCTGTCACAGGGCTGTCACCTCTTACAGACAGGCAGGACAGACCACACAGAGTGTTCATGTCTTGCCCAGCTTCATTGAGAGACATCAGAGCTCATCTGTAGAATGAAGGAACATGATTCAAGCAGGGTCTCAGCAAGCCAGTGGCAAGCACTGCCCGTGGAACCTCTGTCTTCTAAGTCCCAGAGACCAAGCTCTTCTTGCTCATTAATATTTTACATTACTTTTATTCATTAGCATTTTTGTTTAAGTGCTCTGCCACAGGTAGCCATCCACCTCTAGCTAACTCAAGGCAATCTCTTTCAAGTAAACCCACGATGCTCCCAAAAATCATTGTGTATTTAACTGGGATTTCATGAAAAATTTGTGATTTCATTAAAAATCTGTGGACTATTTACAATGTTTCTTGTGCATTTGGTTTGTTGATGGTGGTTTTGGTGAAAAAACATTTGAGTGAAACCTGATAAATCAAAACAATCCTGTTTCTGAAATAAGACTTTGGATGTTTTCAGATTTCCAGACTAATTCAGAAAGAGACCAAATTTTGTGTCAAAACATGTAAAAATATGACTGTTCTGATTTAAATGTCAAAAATAAATATTGTGTCAGTTTGTGAAGAACTGAACACAAAGCAGCAGCAAAATGTGAAAATCTTATAATGAAACACATAAATATTACTTCTTACCCAGTTACACAGTTTGGTCATCAGATGCTACTACACAACAACAGATCCCATGAATGTGCATGGGAGAATCCCACCAGCAGGGTGCTTGATCTTCAAATATTAGAAATACCTAAAATGCCAGAGTGAAAGCATAAAGGGCAAACAGATTTTAGTAAATCATGCTGATTCCAGTTCTTCCTGAAAAGGTTGTACCATCATCTGCTAAGCATCCAAAGGAGTAGTTATTTCTTTTATAGGTGAACACACAAAACTTTGAAGAGCCTATTGCTGTTTGTTTCTGTTGGAAGCTGGTTTGTGCTGTGTCTGAAGGGCGATTCCCATCCCGTGCCCAGCACACAGCAATGAGGTTAAATTGGTTTGGATGATATCAGCTATGTGTAATTAAGCCAGCAGCCCATGGCCAGGCCTTTCTGTGCCCATGTTAGGTGTTAAATTAAGGTCTGATTAAGAGTGTGCTGCTGCAGTGAAGGTCAAGGACTAAAGATCACAAGCTTTGTTTCATCTAATAACAATAAAGTCTGTCTGGCTGCCAAATACCACAACAGCCCTTGTTCTGCTATCAGACTGCTGTCCAGCTAGAGGGATCTGATTTCACTGGTATCCCTTTTTAAAGCCCACTTCTAAGAGGGTTTGTAGCTATTTCATCTGTATTAAGCAGCACTGTGTTACCCGAGGCTATACAGCACGTTCTATATGATCAAAGCAGAAATGCAGCAGCTTCTGACGAAGAGTTATCGTGGCTGAGGGGAACAAAATATCAAGGAAGGAGGAAAAAAAAGATACAGAGCTACAAAATACCAGGTCATGCCACCAAAGTAAACACCCACAGGTAAGTTCAGAACGTGAGACCACACAATGGTGGAAACTGTGCACATGGGCTTGCTTGGAACAAATCACAGGCTTGTCCCACCAGCAGTCAGCAGGAGAGTGTGTCAAATAGGATAGACAGGAGATAAAAGCAGAGTGGTGAAGAGAAAAGCCAGCAACTTATTTGTAGGATGAGGACGAGAATTGGTGCACAAGGGCTTCTCCCTGCATAAGTGTTTTCCACAAAGACAGGTCAGGAGGCATTAGCAGAGCAGTTGTCTGTTATGAAAGAACAGAATTCCTAATGGCCCAACAAAGTCTGCTCCCAAAACATGCCCATATCAATCTCCAATGAGTACAGGTGCTGGGACATGTGGGTTTCCTGAAAAGGAGGGTGGAGCAGAGTAAGAAACCATATGGCCCCAAACTAATCTCTCACAGACACATCCTATTTTATGTTTCCATACTTGGGGTCCAATTGCAGAGTAGATACTGATTCATTTTTCAAGAGTCATCTGAAGTGTCTTTCATTTGCTCCTAGTACTTCATAGACTATTAATAGAGCAGTGTCATACCTGGAAGGACAATTTTGTTGCTCTGAGAGGCTGCACACAGAAAACTCATCACAGGGACACACAAACACACTAAAGCCAGTGCTCAGCCATTTCTTTGTGAAATTTCTTTGCACATAGGATCAAAAAAGTTCCTTGAGAAGTCTTGATGCTCTGCATTTCAGGATTGGGGTTTGTTTCCTAACAAGCTCTGAGAGACTCCCAAAAGATTCAATGATACAGCTCAGCATGGCTTAGCTTCCAGCTCCTCACTGCTGCTGCTGAGCTACAGATGTCTGCACAGCACACTTTGCTTTGGGAGCTCCCACATTTCCTGGAATCTGAGTTGCACCAGAAATACAGCGAACACCACAAAACAGCCAGGTGTGAAAAATGACTTCTCCAGAACAAAAGGAATATGTTCGTCACTGGGAGTCAGTGCCTGAACTGGAAAGCAGCGTTTTACTGAATTAAGAAATTTCTATACACCTCATTTCTCTCCTACTTGTGAAAATACGATGAATTGTGCTGCTCTCACTTGAGTCCAATTTTCTAATGATAATGAGAAACTGTCTGTCATCACTTGAATTTCAGAACAACAAACTTTAAAAAGTCCAATCAAAGTCAAAGGGCAGGTTTGGCTTTGTTTGGCTTGATTCACCTCCTGATCATTCTTCCTCTTGAATTTTGCAAGAAAATGCACTGCACACTGAGAACCACAGCTTTATTTCCATGTTACAGATTGTTTTAAATGCAACACTGAACATATAAATCCATATTATCTGGATGACAGGGCTGAGAAGTCCTGATTAACTGCTGCAAGTGGAAGAAGCTGCTTTTGCAAATGACTGTTCATTTTGAAAATCAAACCACTGCTGATAAGGGACATTTCAGAGATCTACACTGAAGCACTTCAGCCTGGATCCAAATAAAATCAAAGTTCAATACAGGTGGCAGGTCAGAACAGCACAGCTCTTGTGGCACGACAGCATCATGTCCTGACATCTGTGACTGCCCAGGGTGGGTTCCAGGGACCCCATCCCCAGCAAGTGGCCTGGGATGGCTCTTGCCACGAACAGGGAGGGAGCTCAGGCTCCTGCTCCTGGCTCTGGAGCTGTTGAGAGAAGGATTGCTTTTGAAAACTTTCCAGTCTTGTCTCGGGGAGCTGCATGACGTTATCTCAGTATCTGCACCAGTCCCTGAGCTACACTTAAGCTCCTATAAGAGGGATTGTTGTACATATTATGGTAATGTCATTTATTTATTTTACGCAACTGGAAAATTTAAGGGCAACCACTTCACTTCTGTGCTGTGTAGATTAGAGTGTTCACAGTAACACCTGCTTACTGAACAGACAGCAAAAAAAAGCCCTTATATTCCTTCTTTATTGCAATTTATTATTATAGCTTGAATGGTTCCTAGTGACTTCCTAAGATTAATGTTAATATTCTAATCGGAGTCTCCCCTCTGGAGTTTTATTGTGGATTTTGAACATTCATTTCATTTAACATACACATGGGAACAAGTCTGGTGGTTCCAAAAATATTTGTAGTTGGAAATCACAGTGATTTTGTGTTAGGCTCGGTGCCAAAGAAATCACAAATCAGAAGTCTGTTATAGAGTAGTTCTAATTTCTTGGCATCAAAATTCCTCTTTATGTATGTGCATAGTGTGATGTTTTCCTGGGCCGTATGGCACTGACAATTAACTGAGAAATGCACTGCTTATCTATTTTTCAGGGTTTCTGGTGGAACTGGAGAGCTTGTCTGGCTGGCTGGGGATTCACAGGGATTTTATGGACTTCCTGTGTGAGCCGGAGGCTGCCCACTGGACATGCATCACTCCCTATCACAGCTGGTGTTTTGAACCAAAAGTGCGGAGTAGAAATTTCATCCCTGATTTTTTTTGGCTGGATTGATTGTTTAGTCTAGGAACTCTCAAGTAGACTTTCTAGGTGCTGGAATTCCTCTTTTTCTTCAGTCAGCAGCTGATGCTGTATGGTGAACAGCAGAGTCTAGATTCACATCTTAGTGAGCAAAGATTTATGTTCCTGCTAAGGCTCCCTGACGTTAATGAGTATTACAGACGTGTATCCCCATGGATTAAGTTGAGAACATACCCCAGAGTGTGTGTGGAGTTTGTCATTAGGGTATCAGACTATTAAAACCAACAGAGAAATTCCAAGGGTAAGAAAGCAATTGGATCTCTTCCCTTCTCTCTGCTGGAGCTCATGTAAGAGATACACTTTGAATCCTCTCATATTTCCAGCCCTCTCACGCCGATTCCTGCATTCATTTTGGGTTGTTAATGACTTCAAAGAGGAATTGATTGCCACTTTTAAGGCACTTCCCATAACAACATTATGGGAAATATGTTGCTGGAAGAGAATACTTCTGTAGCTCTATAGTGGTCTCTAATGAAGGAACTTCTGTGTGGCTGGGGGAGAGGAGAGGGTATTTTTCCTCAACTAGGGATTCCAGGGATTGGATCAATAGCATGGGATGACCTTGTACACTCTATTATCTGAGGACTGTGTATTAATGAAAGATTATGGATCCTATGGGATGTGCACCTGAGAGCAGAGCATCAGACAGCAAAGGGCCAGGCTCGCTGGCTGCAGCCACATCCATGTGCAGGTGTTTGCTCTGCCCTGCCCAGTGCTCCAGGTTTTGGGGATATTTTGGGAGACACACAGTCAGCTCTATTATCTCTGCTTTCTGGGGATGATTCAGCCTCGACCCAGATAAACCAGACACAAAAAAAATAGACTCCAGGATGTAAATTCAGTCTCTCCCAAAGCCACATGTAAAACTGAACTGTGGGAGGGATTCTGCAAAATTACCACATCCCTCAACCCCCATGGATCTACCTGCAACAAACAACTTTGGAGCCAGGATTCTTGGATTTTCTCCCCAGTATCCCAGCCATAGGGCAGGGATAATTACTGTGTGTCTGGTTGATAGGAATAATCTAGGCTGGCTATTGTCACACATGAGGTTTATTAGCCCTGTGCTGCCTATACCAACATACTGCATGGTGGATATAAAAACTTCATGTTTTCCCTCAGAGCCACTTGAGATCTTTCAGAGAAATTTTTCATAGGAGAATTCTGATTTAGCTAATTTGAAAGCCCTGGCTCCTGGATCAGTCACTCCCCTGAAAACACACCCATTGCTCCCTCAATAAGAGAAGGAAAACAATACTAACAGAGATTTCGAAAATACTTTGAGATCTGTGAATATAAAGGGCTGTCTGTAAAGTGTTTAGAAAATTTCAAAATAAAGGTGCTACATAAATGCATATTTATTGCAGTGCTGACATTCTTGTGGCAGCTCTGAATGCAGAATCAAAAGCAGAGGGGGCAGAATGTAAGTCAAAATAAGAAACTGTCAGCCTTTAGCCTCTATCTTAAACTGCTTTGAAATTTTGCAGACATTCAGAGAATCTAGTTTGCCAATATTGTATGTCCTACAGTAATTACACCAATCTGGAATATAAATTTTCCTTCCCCCTTCTGAGAGCAGGCAAAGCTCTCAGAGATGCACACAAATGGAGCTCTAATCCCACAAACTTTAATGCCTGTACCTAATGTCAGGCAGCAGAATTGTCCCACTGATTTCAACAGCTCTGCTCAGATGCATATGTGGAAATGTTTGTGTGATTAGAAGTTAATGATAATAAATGCACAGTTCATACGAGATCCCTGTGTAAACAATCTATTTCTGCATGCAAGTGATGATTTTATTGCTGTTCTGTAATTCTGTGTAGAGGCTTTGTGAAGAAGTCTTACATTTTCTAAAGCACTAGAATGTTTCTGGGAGTGTTTTTCATTGCTAGCTCTTTGGGGGCTAATTAAAAGAAATATCTGTTAAATTTATTCATTGCTTGGTTCCTTGAAAGCAAGAGGCACCTGGTGTAAACATTAAAAAGAAAAGCAGGCAGCAGCCAGACCTTATCATATATGAGATGCATTAGGACACTTTATTTATAAATATGAAATTGGTTTTAATGACTTCAAAAGGAGAAAATGCCAGGAAGAGCATAATATGAGCAAGCTCAGTAAAGCTGTCATGAGGATGCCTAAACCCACAAAAAATCTAGAAACTGTACTTGCTCCCCCCTTCTCCTCTCAAATAGGATGTGGCAACTCCAGCTACAACTGGCAAAAATGTACAGAAAGAACTGCAGCACCAACCCAACCAAGCAGCAGATGAGGTGGAGCAGCCCAGTGCCTGTCTGCATGGAAAGTACCATCAGTGGGAGATCAGAAAGAGCTTATTTATACTCAGCTGACTGATTCAGTGAAACAAACCCTCAATTTTGACCCCTACGAATTAAAGCAAAATCCTTAAGGATGAGAAACCCGTCCTTCTGTTGGGACAACATTTAAGCAGGCACTCACATTAAGCATATGCTTTACATTCACTTGACTTTATTTTCAAACAGGCTTAGCAATAGCTATAAATATAGCTATATTAGCAATAAATCAGTAATGAACAGTGACCCAACACCTTAAAATCCAGCATGCATTCAGCACTGTCCCACATAAAGATGCAATAAATTAATGATCAATAGGCTATGCAAGTGAGGAATATCAGTAATTGTCCTGAAAAGGTTCTCCTTCATGAAGCAAAAATCCACCCTAAAGGTAGATTTCATCTTAGGAGATGTTATTGTAAGAAGGGATATCCACTTACACTGATTTGAGAATGGTATTTCAGATGAGTCAATCAGATATTAGTGAGATCATTGTCCAGTTTTAGTGGGAGGAACCACAGCATCTTTTCTCATTTAAAGAGCTGAAGTTTTGAGCCAGATGTAATAAACAGGAAAGAGTCCAAAGAGGTATAAGGATTTATGTTCCAAGAACTCTCATTCACTACTACTGGGACCCTTAGGAAAAAGTGCTAAGGAAAATGAAAGTTTGATCCAAAATGATGAAAGAACAAACTGATTTTGATTAAACAAGAATGAGGACTTCATTCTAAGTTAACCTATTATTTGCAAATCTGACACAAGCCACAGATTGTATCAGGTCTACAATGAGCCTGATTGCTCCTACTTAATTTGAACTTTTCTAAGAGACACTTGAACCAATTGCCCATGAACAGGAAGTAATTGCTCTAATCCTGGTTGGGATGAAAAACCTTCCACATAGTGGGGAACAGCACCTGGGTAAGCAGTGTGAGGAAGGCAGGTGGAAGTTGTCCTCTCCATTTTCCTGCTTTGAGCACTGCACAGACTGATCCTGGGGACATCCATGGGACTGCATGGCCAGAGGGAAGGAGAGAAATTGGGAGACCTGATGGAACCTGTGCTGACCCATCATGCTAATCAAGGTTTGGCATGCAAGGAAGGGACATTCTTCACAGAGACAGCAGGGCTGACTCCACTCCCCTCTGCCTAAGGATGTTTTGTGACCTCCTGGAATCCCATAGGTGTGATCTCTTCAAAGGGTGATTTCCCAGTTTTAAAGGAGCAGAGTTTTGTTGACTTCTTTGATCCCATCAGAGGTGCCTCATCTGTAGGGCAGGAACTTTTCCTCAAGCCCTTGCAAAGAAAACAAACATCTTGCCCTGCCCTTGGAAGTTGTCACCTCTGCCAGTCCTGCACTCTCTGGCCCTGGAGAGAGCAGTTCAATCCTGACTCTGAGGAGCTGAGGCACCTCCTGAATCACCATCACACTTCCTGCAGGTTGGTACCTGTGTTCTCCTTGGAGGTCACTCCATCCAAGAACAAACCAGGTTTAGTTAACCCTGTTTAACTTGGGAGATCCAAGCAGCAGGATTGTCCAGACCTCCACAATCTAATGTGAAACACCACAGAGCCTCAGAGGAGCCTGAGCATGGGGAACTGCAGCCAGGAGCAGTCCCAGCTCAGAACTGCTGCTTGCAGGGCACGAGTACAGGGTGTTGTAGCACAAATTCTCCAGTCCAGCTTTCAGGTGAAGTCAGGGACAGGCCCTGGCTGGGCTCAGGATGAGAACAGGTCCAGATGAGGGGGAGCAGCAGACACTGGAACTTATTGAACAACTCATTCCTACAAGCCCTGAATGTGAGACTTCTGCTTCCACCAAGCCAGGTGACATTTAACCACAAAAATATTTAACAAGGATGTGCATCACTGACTGTGATAAAATGCAGGGATGTGGGAGAGTCAGGATGCAGCTCTTTCAGTGCAACTCCATATGAAGGAAAAAAAGGCAATATAAAGGAGATCTTGGCATAAGGAAAACATCCCACTGAACTCCTGCCTTTTAATCTCAGCTGCAATCTCTTCTCATCTTCCTTCCTGCTTTTTAATGCTCTACTGCACTTATATTATTCACTTTATCAACTTCACCTGTCTCAAAAGTCCATAAAAGCAGAGGCCACAGTTTTAAAATACAAGCAAATGAACTGAGGCACCAAACTTCTCAACTTCTCCAGAGGTGCTGACTGCCCACACCTATCAGCAACAGCAACACAACCTGTGGGTGATCAGTGCCTTTAAAAGTCACTTAAAGTGCTTGAAGAGGAACATAACTGGAAAACACAGAGGATAATACTTTCAAAAGTTTCTGACTGAAGAGTCAGTATTTTACTTTCAGAAGTCACTTAAGCACTTGGGAGTTCAAGAACTACTTAAAAATCAAGTGCATTCTGAAATGCATAATAATTTTTGTGGATGGTATACAGATACCTCTTCTGGTGATGTCCTTACCAAGGAGTTTTAGGCTTCTCTCAGAGGGGATTCAATGCATTGCCATAGTAGTCCAGAATTGGCCACACCGCCACCTACACAAGCTCCACCAATATCTTAATGAAAAAGTAACTTTCCATGTTTATTGCCTGAGGAAACCTCAGTTCAAGAATGACCTAAACAACATCATGCTGACTGCTGTTGGACAACCTGAGGAAAGACTCTCCTGCACTTTTCTAGTGGCTCTGGTGGAAAATACTTTTTATCAGCCTTTCTCCTGTTACCATTTCTCCCTGACATCTGCTCATCACTAAGCCAGCAATAGAGTCAGTGTCCCACCACGATGTACAGGAGCTTCCAAAGAGAAGAAGGAAGAGATTGCTAAGTGCACAGAGACAGCAAAGGCAATCATGTCATAGCCTAAGCCAGCTTGTTGATAGAGGAGGTTTACAGCTGTCATGAGTGAAATGGAGAAGAGGCTGCTAACATAAGCTCACACCACTGACAGCTACAGATCAGGAAAAAACCTCAACACATGGCAGCGTTTTACTGCTGAGCTGCTGGCCTGAAATTCTGTTAATATTTATCCAATGTGCTGATCTTTAACATTTGGATTGCTGCTGGTAGCAAATAGTCAAACCAGCCTGAGGCCTGTACAAGGTAAGAGTGTTCTCTGGCCAGAGTCAGATTAAAGCTTAGCAAGTCCTACCAACAGTCCAGAAGCATCTGGAGCTAAAGGGATCATTCACCTTGTACCTCCTGGGCTGAGCTACCTGGATGCTTCAGAAGTTCCTAAAGGCAGTGGGGAGGTTGGGATGCCCTAAGTGTGGTTTGCACATATCCCATATATTCATTAGGAATGTGCTCAGTGTCCTGGGCAGACAGAACAGCTTGGCCTTGCCTCTGAAACTGAGGCTTCTGGGTCACTGTTTTCCAGCTCCCAAAAAGTGCTCTGCCCCATCACTGCTGCCCATCACTGCAAGAGTTAACTAGAGCACAGTGGGGTTAATATCTTTGAAACATTCCAGTTCCAAGCCTTTCCTCCGTGGCAAGACACATTTCTAATAGAAAGGCATATGCTATTTTCTCTTTCATTGTCTCTAAAGAGGAGGAAGGTTCTCTGTTACTGTTTTAGGAATTCTTTTCTTTGATTGAGTTCAAGCTCCTTCTTTGGAAGAGCACTTTATTCTTCTTTAATTTAGACAAGTTTTAAATCACATATTTTACTGCATTCATTTTTCTTTGCTTTTCTTCTGCACAGAGAACCTATTGGGTTTCTGTTCTTTAATACCAAGCACCACTCCTAATTCAATCCTAGCAACCTACCTGGTTACATCCAAAAAAGTTTTTTGTCAGTTTGCCTCCTGGCCTGATGTGCTGCTTAGATCTCTCTCACTGCAAGAAGCCTTCCCCTCTTCTGCTATTCATCACAGCAATTTCACATGCTCTCTTCAGCTGTTCTCTCCACGGGCTGGTGAAGCTGGTACGGTTATTATCCTCTTTATCCTGTACAAAGTTAGGAAAAAAAAAAGATTATTTATGGATAACACTGGGGACCACCCATACAGCAAGAAAAATTGAGAAAAAACAGTTGTTTTCATGCTTTGGGCAGTTACATGCATGCATAGCTTGGATCAGACATCCTTCCCATTTGAATTCTGTTCACAGTAAATATTTGTAACTTTGCTGATAAAGCAGTGCTGGATTTCTCAGCTGGGCTTCCATATGGACCATAAGCTGTGGCACTGGACTATAGAGTCTCATTCTATAACCAGCTTTCTTAAATAGTCATTTGTTCCATTCTCTAATTTGGTTATGAAAAATCTGTTTAGGAATCAAATGGCAGAACAAAGTCTCCAAATACAGCTGCTTTGGCTGTATTATTGATTGCTGTGAGACCCATGGCAAAAGGTGGTGAGGACTCAGGGCCACGACAATATTTTTTTATTGTGACCTAAATGCAGCAATTCCTGTACAGAAAATGGCAAAAATGTTGAGGATTTTTTAAATATTATGTGATTTCTATTTAATGCAGATTTTCTTTGCTTCATTCTTGTAGTCATGAGCAAAGCACATTTCTTGCTTGTGCCTGCCCTGTCTGTGCAGAGCAGAAGCTTCTGAGGATGGTCACTGCATGCAGGGGGATTGAGAGCTCCAACCAGCACCAGCAGGAATGACCTGAAGGAGGGAGCAGTGGGAGTATGTGCCCAGGGCTGGCCAGCCTGGGGCTTGGAGTACGTGGGGCTGGGATGCAGCTCAGGACAGCCCTCAGGGTACATCCTGTGCCCAGCCACAGAACAATTTGGGCACAGGGCTGCTGAGTGATCTGAATGGCAGCTGGGCACAGAGGCTTCTTCTGAGCTCAGTATCCCTGGCTTGCCCCTGACCCAGCTTCCCAAGAGACACCCAGAGAATTGTCACCAGCTGTCCCCTGTACATCACTTTCCATACACCTGCACACAGCTAAGCCACAGGGAGGTGTGACTCTTGACTCAGAGGTCAAGGCTGTTGGCCACTTCCAAGTTCACTGGTTTGCAATCAGCACTTTCTTCCCAAAAGATAAAATGTTATTAAGAGGAAAAAGACATAGAAAGATAAGGATGACTTCAAACTTCAGTGTCACAGCTTTTTCCCTTTTGGAACCAACAATAACTCTAACCCATCCTTTTTGCCCACAGATCTCAAAGTGCTTTACAAAGGTAACAAACATCCCTGACAGCACTTTACAGTGAGGGAAACAGGAGCACAAAGGGGAAGGTTATTTATCTAAGAAGCCTTCAAGAGACCGTCAGCAGAGGTAGGAATACAACCAGGAATACAACCAGTAATCTGCTGGCTAGGAAAGCTACTCCCTGTGCATGCTGTTTATAGAGGTCATGTTTCTAATACCAGGAAAATCTGTGGTTTCAACCTCTCTGACCCCTTTATCAGTCCTTCCCCTCCCTTCTCAACATACACATTCCCAGTGGCTCATCATGTGACAGTGAAAGTCCTTTTGGGATGGACTTATTGCTTCTATTACTACAGCTTCTTTTCCCAGGCTTCTTTCTTACGTACTGGTTCTGGTATTTATGAGATAAATTTTATGTTTTGTGCAAAGCAGGAAGATTAGGCATGGAGGAGGTTCAATGTGTTCAACAGGTAGTTGAGACAACATCTTCTATATAAAGATAATTTCAAAACTGCCCTCGGTGCAAGCTGCAGCTGAATTTAAATGCAGCCTTAGCTTTTTGCAATTTCCTGCCAGAAGAGCAGATCTCAAACAGTTTTGAAATAAAAAGACCCAAATGCTGGAAGGAGGCAAGCGGTCAATTGACCTCATCAGAGCTCAGTGCTGGTTCTACTCAGGCTTTTCCAACTGGAAGTGTTTGGGGTTTTTTCACTTTTTTTCTGGGCAGGGGGAAAGGAAATCTTTACTTCTCAGAACTGAAACTTTTTGTGGGCAACACATCATTTTCACCAAACACTTTCTGGGAAGAATCTTCCTGCTCAGCTTGAGGCTGATGGACAAAGACTGATTGGGAAAGGATCCCAACATAGCCAGGAGCCCAGTGGTCAGCACATTCCCTGGTGATGTGGATTTACACCATGTGATACAGGAAAGATTGGGTTGGCTTCAAATAAAGCAGAGCAAAGATTTGACAAAGTCTTCCCACAGTCATTGCAAATGCCCCAACCTCTGGGTCATCCTCTCTCCTCTGCCCCAAGCAATGGGATTTTTATGAAGTCAGCAATCCAACAGGAGCAGATTAGTCCCACTCAAGGAGGTGTTTTAGAACATAAACATGAACCCTGGGCTCCTAAATCCTATAGCAATATCCTCAGCACCAGGCTTGGCATGCTGTGAGCTGAACCTCCGTCTGCTCACTTGCTCTCTCTTCAACAAGCAGCCTTATTTATATTTTGATGAGACAAAAATTCTAAAACATTCTCCTTTTTCTTAAAACATGTTTTGATTTCTAGCCAGCTTTGCTCAGCATCCTGTAGAAGGCAGCCCTGGGTCTGATACCAGACATTTAACACCTGCCCAACTTCAGGGTTGCTATTGACACAGTTCTCAAAAAAACAACCAATACACACATGCCAAGAAGCATTTTCTCTTACCCCAACAGGCTGTGAATCAGACCCCAAACTCCAGCAATTCCCCAAAGTGTGTTGTTTGGTTTGTTTGTTTGTTTAACAGAAAAGAAAAGATTTGTTCTTTAAGCCATAATTTAGAGAAGCATGGCAGGAGCCTACATTGGAAAGGTCATTGGGCTGCTGTTCTGCAGCTGATTTTTTTGTTCCTAGTCTTGGAGAGAAACTGGCAGGAATTGTGCAAGGTCCTTGCACAGCTGGAATCAGATAATCTCTTTGTGCAGCTCTGTGGCTACTGGAGAACTGGCTTCCACTCCCTTCAGCTGCTGACTGTCCTCACTACGGTCTGAATTACTGCAAAACTCTGTGGGATCCTCCAGGTGAGTGAAAATGAGTTGTCACCAAGAAAGGTTTCAAAGCACTGATATCCAGTTTTTTATAGTGTCAAATTTTCCCCAACACAGATAGGAAATAAATTCAGAAAGAAGTGGAAGAAGGGAGAAAAGGGGGAAGGCATAATCTGCAAATGTGTTAAAGAATATTGTGATCTCCCAGTACTGAGGGAGGCCATGGCAGGTTTCCTCAGCCAGAGAGGTACCTGTGGTGGAGAGGAGGATTGGAAAATTCAGACTTTTACCTCCCTCTCTTTGGCTGAGGCAAATAATTAGGTTCCTCTTTCCAAAACTGCACAGGCACACAGGAGAGATGATGCTGACAACAGTTTGCTTTTACCTGTTCAAGTTCCCTTTTGGAAAGAAGCTCTTTACCAACCCTACCAGTGTAAAATAATGCTTTACTCAAAGCTAATTCTTCTAAATTAGGATCTGCATTCACATAGAAGTAAGGATGACACTCTGAAGAAACATTAGCTGAAAAGTGCTGAAGAATAATAGCATTATTCTGTCATTACTATGAGGAGGCAAGGAAACTACATCACACAAAAGGCTGACCAGCTGCTCATGTTACATAATGGATGGGGACATTGTTGATTCAATAAATGCTAAGAATACAGAAATTTATCTAAAAAGACAGATACTCTTGTGTCCATGTTAAGACTTTACTAAAATGTATGGTACAAATACACCACATATTTCTTGGTTATGCCTCTTTGCATGCTGGTTTATTTCTTCTCTTTTTTCCCCCAATACTTTTACAGGGACTGAAGAGGAGCAGTGAAGGGAAATTAGTGTTCTAGCAAGCAAGCACCTCATCTTAGCCATACAGCAGGGAAAAAATCATTTCCAGACTAGAGGAGAACTGAGCTTTGCAGAGCACCTGGTGAACCTGAGTAAGATTTAAAACTTGAGTAGAGTCAGCAGGCACATCCCAGGCCACCTTCAGAAAGAGGGGCTGCAAGGGAAGGGGAAAGCCCAGCACGAAGGATCAGGTAAGTACTCGGTTCCTTCTGCCAGTAAATTTACAGCATACCACAGGGAAGATGCTCAAAGAAACCTCCTCAGACAGATTCTGAGTACATCCACAAAGGAGGAAAACAGTTCTTATGAAAAAATGTCAACATTTGTTAAATAAAACAAAACATGGTGCTGAGGCTGCAGCTCGATTCAAAGGCCGTTCTACAGGTAATGGAAAGAAGTACTGGGAGAGGGAAAACCCCTGTTTCAGACAAGACATCTGGTGATTACAAATCAGAACTGGATATTTACTGAGGTAAGATTACCTCACCCTGGTCTGTGTCTAATTCCTGTCTCTTCCTCTGCAGAATTTCGTTTTGTGTGTATAAAATACCCAACCATTGCATTTTCATGTGGAAAACAGAGACATGAGGAGGAAGACAATTACATCTGCTGGTGCCTGTACATGGACATGAATTCATCTTTGGCAAACACTGAGTGGATTTGGGAGCTTTGGGATGCCAGGGGTGGAAGCAGAGGCCTGATAGTTCCTGAACATCAACTCTACCCCACAGAGATACTTGATATGCAAATAAAAATAAGGTAACATATAGTAATGTACCCAGGCTCTTTAAAAAGTTTCTGGTTTCTCTGCAGGAGAAACACAATTTCCAAGGGTTCAGCTCCCATTTAAATAGCAAAACAGACATCCTGGTTTTTCAGAGATTATGAAAAAAATCCTCTCCCTGTTCTACATCCTGGAGTCTATCAGCAGAGCTGACTGCATTTCATTTGGGGCAGCAGAGCTCCATCAATTTGCACAAGGCAGGGAGCTTCTGTTTCCAAACAGACCATGAGGAGAGTTATGACCTGCAAATCAGGCCAGAATATCCTTGGCTGTGTTTCAGGATGCAAATACTGCTTTTTCTCCTAGAAATATTAAAATTGAATGATCTAGTGAGAAGACCATTTCTACCTACTTTGTTATGGGTCTTTTGAGAGATTATCTTGACTATCAAGTACCTTTTCGTGTTTATCAGTGACCACAAGATCAATTTGCACCCTCAGAAAATAAACACAATTCTTGCTTACAGTAAAAATCAAATTGTGCAAGTATGGAGGAAAAGAAGAGAGAACGGGATTAATAAATTACAATTGTTAGCAAGCACTAACATGTATTGAAAATGGCAAATTCTCTGGAGTACAGCTGAGCTTCTTTTATTCAGGTCAATGACTCCTTTTGTGATTCTCTCCTCTCAAAAAGAGTATTTTTCAATGATTTATGTATAATAATCTCCACATCAGCATACCATATTTTTCACTATTTGTTTGTTAAACATGCAGCAAGACTCTCACACTGAAGCCCTTAGCCTTGAAAATACAACTGGGATAAAGGCATAAAAATATACATATAAAATAGAAATATTTATTGCTGAGGCTGATGTTTATGATTTGACATGTAGGTAAGGGGGAAAAATACGTCATTTTAGATTGCTGAGTTAAGGCTTTAATGGTGTGGGTTTCAGACAGATATGTGAGGGCTGTTTATTAAGCAAAAAGAAAAAAAAAAAAAAAAGAGAAAATCATCCATTCACAGGCCACCAGAGCAGGAAACTGCAGTAAGTGTTGCAAAATCAGCTTGACATTGGTCTGTGCCAGTGCTGGCTGCTCCAGCCTGCAGGAGTCAGAGATGGACAAAACAAAAGAAAAAAAATATCTAGATGATTCAGATAATTAAGTCAGTTCAAACAGATTCCTGAATTCAGGGTGCTTTTTCAGGGCTGAATTCCACCGTGGCAGATTTTCAGCCACCTCTGCTCCTGCACTTCAAAGTGCTCAGCCAGCACTACACCCCAAGTGCCTGTTTCAACTGCTGACGTGCTGATTTCTTGAAAAAAAAAAGAAAAAAAAATATTCAGATGTCCACTTCTTTGAAGTCTCATTTATTATAAAGTCTTGTCATCCAGTCAAAGAGCAAGACAGAGCCTTGTGACAAAAACCACACTGTTTCCAACAGTGAATCAGGAGGCTGAAATATTACCTGAGGTAAAGGCTGAGCACGTTGTTTCTTTGTCTTAAATCACAGCAGTTCTTGCACGGGAACACCTCTCAGCAGGCTGGAGAGATCACAGGGAGTCTCAGATGACAGGGAGTCTTGAGAGTATCCCACCAGTAAAGCCATATTGGGGTTAATTCTCATTATCCTTCAGAAGAGGTGAGAAATGCAGAAGCCACATAAGAGAACTCTACACTGGGCAAAATGGCACCACCTATGAATAGTGACAGCATTTTGGGGGTTATTGTTATATATAATTTGTTATTATATAATTATATAATTATTGTTATATGTAATTTGTTATAGAAAATATTCTGTTAATATTTATTGCTTGATTGACAGGTGAAAATCCCAGCAGGTTTCAATTTCAGTATGAATTGGTTTTTTCACCAGGTCATACCATATATGTCCCCTACTGATGCAGAGGATTCCATTGTCTTTTCTGTCAGTATAAAAACTTCTCCAATATAAAAATCCATTTTCAAATCCTGGGGGCCATGGGCAGACCCCACAAAGAGGGAAAGGAGGCAGGGGCAAATCAATAGATTGAAACTCAGATTTCCAGTATCTCTCAGCTAACAGGTCTGTCCCACCCTGGCCAAGACTTTAAAGGCAACCAAGCCTTCTCACTGGAGCTGTATTCTCAAAATTGACTGGGTACTTAGTAGGCACTGACATCCATAAATATTTCACAAGGAAAAGAATGCATTTCCCAAGCATTGACTAGCTACATATATTATTTATATGAAACCATAACTTAAGTTGAAAAACAATAAATGCTTCAACAACAGACCTGTTCACAACCATTGCTAAGTAAAATGGGCTTTGCCTACTCCTGAAGATCTTGTAACTGTGCAGAAATTCAGTGAGACTGCACAGAAACTCGACCTAAAAAGGTGGACATGAGATTGCAGTCACTGCACCAGCACCAGTTCACTTGAAATTACATGGACAAGGGATTATCAAATGCTGAAATTCATTTCCATTTCTTATTTGGATTGCACTCATTGCTCCTGTTTGAGATCAGGTCTCCCACTCTAAATAAAGGGCAGAAAATGCACACGGGAGAGGTGTTACCTCCCATTTCATACCCAAACCATCAGAGCTCAGGGAGACCAAAGACTACAATTTCCACTGCCATGCCCCCAGCCTAGCTCACCAAGAGCCTTTTCCAGAGGAAAAAGCTGCTACCAAAAAAAAAAAAAAAAAAAAAAAAAAAAAAAAAAAAAAGAGGAAGGTCAGAAAACCCAGAGATTGTATATTCCACATTCATGCCAAAAGACTCCAGAAGATTTGGGAACTGCACTGAGACTTTCCACTTCCCAAACAACTTAGCTACAAAACTCCCCCTCCTTGGTGAAAGATCCTCAGACAGGTTTTTAAATGGCTGCTTTGTCATTCAACCTGTTCAGCCCCGCAGAGAAGGCATCTCAGAGGAGGTGTAACAGACTAATGCTCTTTTGCCTGAAGCACTCATAACATTAATGGAAGTTAATTCTGCTGGTGGAAAAGGTTTAAGTGAGTTTTGCTAGCTTATAACCACAGCTAGGGAGAAGGGAAAAGCTTTTGGAGAAAGTGGATCCAAGATGTAGGCATTACCTCCACCATTTATGTGTTTACCACTCAGCTGGCAGCTAATGGCCCATGTATAAACTCAGGGTGAAAGTGGGTAAAATAAATTGCGTTCTTTGGAACAACCATCCCTTCTTTCGGTGGCACAGAAAAAAAGCATCCAAAATGCACCCCACAAAGCTATTTTGAGTTTGTTCTTTTAGCAAAACACAGAAAGTGCCAAGATAAAGTCAGTCAATTCAGTATTGTGAAGGGAGGGAAAAAAGGCAATAAAAACAGTGGAAGCTCTGAAGACAAGACTCACCTCAGTGCAGACAGCAAGAAGGATATTTATGCAGTATTTATACCTCTCCAAGTGCAAATTTTGCTTTGCATCGATTACACTGCACATCCCAAAGATCTTTCTGCAGCTCTGGCATTATTCTACTAATGCAGAAGCTGAGGAACAGGGAAACTGCAGCCACTTTGGGCAAGATCAGCTGGCACATCCCTGTGCCCTCGCCACCCCAGGGCATCACACACATCCTGACAAACACCCAGGGCAGGCTGAAAGCTGCAGCACGACAGAGGCTGGGTTAGGAATGCAGCATTTCCCAGGCATCTCCCTCTGGTTTCCTTGCTCTGCCTCCATTCCCTGCATTGAGTTGAAGTGGGAGGGTTTGGGGTGCTTGTTTTTACAGTGTTGTATTGGGGCTCAGGCCTTCAGTCACTGTCAGAGGAAGGAAGGAGGGGCATTAGTGGGGTGTGAGGAGGCAAAGCCAGCTGATGTTCTGCCTGCCCTGCTCCTGGGAAGGGCAAAGGAAGAAAGGTGTCTCTGCAGCCACTCTGGAGCTCCCACTGACTCCTCAGCCACGGCAGGAGTTAGGCCTGACCCAGCCCTGTTATTCTGGGAGAGAAGAGCCCAGGTTCCCATCCCACCCGAGCACAGCTCTCAGTACTGAAGCCCACCCACTTATTACAGTATTGCTGGTTTATATGGCAGGTGAGAACTAATTCAGTTCCTCGGGATCCAAGAGCCCTCAGCAACAGACAGGAAGATAAATAACTTTGGGAAAGGGGGTGTTGACAAGCAGAGACTTGTGGAAAGCGACTGGAAGGATCAGGAATCTGCACACCCAGCTCCCCCCACTCCTTCAGCAGCCAAAAAGCATCCCCACCATCAGAGCATCACTGCTCTCTGTGCTGTGTTTTTCATTGGAAAGGCATTTCAGGGAAGTTCTGCTTTGGCTGAAAGAGCCACACACCCTCAGTACCTGCTCCTTCCAAGGCTTCTGCCAAAAAGGGTTCTGACAGCACCTTATCATGAAGATATGCCCAGCCCTGTGCTCCCACCTCCTCACTAAACCCAGACTCCACACTCCACAGGCTCTCTTACAGTTGGTTCTTTGCCCCAGTACCACTTTTCCCCAGCACCACTTTGCCCCAGGAAGCTGATCCCCCCAGCTCGAAATGCAATAAGTTACCAGGAGGCAGAGGGTAACAGAATTCCTTCAAAGGATTATTCATCTCTGTGACCACAGACAGCATGCCCAGTTTGGCTTCATCTAAAGCAGCTCCAGGACGTTATTTCATCTGATTTCTGCAGCACTGGTGTGTCAGGGAGCATCTTGCAGGGAGTGGAGAAGCTCCCAGGCATGTGCTGTGTGCAGGGTGTTGGTGTCCATGCACAGCCACAGCAGATCCTCCTGCTCGTCCTCGGCACAGAAGAGCTGATTTCACACTGGGGACAGAGAAGAACAGCAGGACCACGTCAATCCAAGACCACTTCACATCAGTCTCAGGCAGATCTGGATTTGTACAAAGGCCTGGAGAAGGAAACCCTACACAACAGTGGGAAATCACATCCAGCTCTGTCACTCTGAGGGCTCACACTATAAAACCTTCATTGCTCCAATCCACAAAGCAAAATGACAAATGACTCCAGTCAAAAGTTTACAGTCGAGACCTAAATCTTCCACCACCCCCTTTCTGCCTGAATTCATTTTAGGTGTTCTGTGAGATAAATTGAATTTTGCATTCTCCCAACTGCAAAAATAGATTGTTCTAGCTATTAAAATAAATATATGAAGAAAAAAATATTGAAAAGATGAAAAAGAAAGGAAATATTGGTGTAGTCAGATGTCAGAGTCATGCTAAAGAATCACAGTGTACTGAGACAACTGTGCTATATTTCTGCAGGAGCAGCAAGGAAGAAAGAAAATAGAGGAAAAAAAAATAAAAAATCTTACACGTTTTCAGAGTCATTTTGAAGCGAGTTTAAGGTTAAAATAAAAGCAGGTGTCATAACTTCAGTTGCACTGCACCAGCTGACTGAAGTGGGAGCAAGAAGGGCCAACATTTTTTAATCATCTGGTTATGCCTCCAGCAGTTGCAGGGCATCCCCTGAGCAGTACGGGGGGTTGTGCCTGAATTACACATTTTGCCCATCATGGGTATGTTCTTCAAGCAGCCTTCCTCTTCCCTCTTCCACAGGGCTCCACACATCATCTTTCTCTAAGTGACCGAGTTCAGTCCTGCACAGAAGACACTGGAAAATCTGAATTGTCCAGGAGGCTGTGGTTGGACTTCCCAGCACAGGGGCTGGAGGCTCCTCCTGAGAGCTGTCTTGGTCCCTCAGTCACCATTGCCTCCTCCCTTGTTCCATATCACTTCATCCTGCTTAATGTATTTACCTTCCACCAACATTTCAACAAGAAGTTCTGCACTCCTTAAGCAGTGAAAGCCAAAAATACCAAATACCAAAGCTTCAGAGGCTAAAACTGAAGAGACTGGTGCCTACATGTTTGTATAGCTGGGCCCCTGAGACTATAAAGCAGAAATAACCACTTTTTGGAGTCTTCCATCATCTCAGTCACCCACTAGACTGGATCTCTTGGGTCAGCCCCTCTGACCTGTTTAGGAGAATATTTTATTTTCTGACAGTTGCAGATGAATCACAACTGAATCTCTTTACCAGACTCAGAGGAGAAACACTCAAAATATGAAGATATTTTAAATTAAAGCATCAGATCTTATTTTTAAGTGAAAAAAAATTTTTTAAATTAAAGTTTAGTTTCAGATCAAACGAAATATTTCATTCTACTTAAAGTTTTTACTGATTTATTTTTATTCAGCTAGCAAACAAAAAAAATTATTATCAATTGTTTCCACAGTGCTGCTTAGATTTGGGCACCGAGTACATTTCAGTACAGACAAAAACCAAACAATTGCTGTATTGCTAACTCTGACCAGCTAATTCTTAGTTTAGTGGATTTTTTTAAAAGCTCCAGCTTTTTGAATCATGTGATTCTATGAAAATCTCAGCTTGCTTTCCCACTGAAAGTAGAGGTCTGATTATTTGAGTTGCAAACCTAAGCCCACGTAGTGAAGCACTAAATGCCCCAAACAAGCAAAACACGTATTTTTTCCATCTTACTGATTTTAAAGTCAACCTCATAATATGGGGTGGATATTATTTCTGATTTGTGAACTCACAGGGCAGAGACTACTGTAAGTGACTTTCCAGGAGCTATTGAGAAAGAAACCTCCATCCCTGGGGCTTTTGACCCTTCTCTGTTCCTCCCCTGTGTTTTGGGGAAGGAAACCATCAGGCAGCTCAGCCCAAACCCGTACAAACAGCAAGAGTTAATTTGGTGCAATGTATCTGAGTGTAGTAACTGATTACATTTTTCCCCAAAGGAAACTTCAGTTAATTTGGTTAGTGACTCATATGCCAGGCTGCCAATTACAACACAGATGATTACACACATAAATTCACGTCGGAGTGGCTCAACGATCACAGGGAGGGGGGAAAAAAAAATAAAAAAGAAAATGAATTTAAAAAAAAAAGGCAGAAAGTAAAAAAAGCTCCCCTTTACCTTCCTGGGGCTGGGAGTGGGTGAGCAGCCCACCCTGAAAGGTGCTGGGTGCCCACAGAGGCCACTGGAGCCTGAGTGCCCAAAGCTGTGAGACTGGGACGTGCCATCCTGGAATGGCAGTGTCTGGAGCTTTCCATTTGGGATTTTCACTGCAGAAATGTGTGGCACGCTCCCTAAAAGCTTCTTTGCCAGTATGGT
Source organism: Climacteris rufus (assembly GCA_013398175.1). Classification (NCBI taxonomy): domain Eukaryota; kingdom Metazoa; phylum Chordata; class Aves; order Passeriformes; family Climacteridae; genus Climacteris; species Climacteris rufus. The sequence continues at coordinate 218,080 of VZRZ01000920.1, forward strand.
TAGAGAAATCCATATACAAAGAGAGCAGGAAGGGGGTTAAATGAGCAGCGTTTGGCAGTACATCAGTAAATCATTTAAAGATAACCTGTGCATACCAATACCCTAAAAAAAAAAAAAATCCAATTAAAGTAACTTATTGCAAACCTAGTCCCATTTCTGAAGTGCTTTATATTCCTAAGGAGGAGTGGGAGAGGGAGAGGAAAGAAACAGAACAAGGAGTGACAGTGTGATGGTATCACATGAGGGAAGCCCAAGCTAGGGATGAGAAAAAAATTCCTACATGCTTCATCAATTGGAATTGATACCAAGGGGGGTTGGCCAGGCTCCTCAATACATATATTCAGAGAAAATGAGACTTTGCACTTAAAAGCAATAGGAAGTTCTGACATTGGTGGAGAGCGTAGGAGGAGGGTTTTCTTTTATCTTAAAAGAAAGATACTTCACTGGCCTTAATATGTGTTTCTAGCTAGACATTCCTCCAGATAAACAGCTGCTTACATTTCCTGCAGTCAGGGTCAGCAGGCTGCTAGAGGGGAATTCGTGCAGTTCCTTGCTGGTGAGGTTCAAATCCTTTACAAACAGTAATTAAGCTTTGTGGCACCAGGGTACTATTATACCAGTTTTACAAGGGAATAAAAAGAATGTGGCAGTAAAGTGATTTGCCCAAGGTCATCCAGCAAGGCAGTGGCAGCACCAAGTACTACACACAGATGCCTGGTCTCCCATCCTCACCTCTCACCAGCAGACAAGTCCCCTACCTTGGCCTTTATTAAAATACCATTACAAAATGTATTAATTTTAATTTGGAACTATGTAAATTGACTCTTTCCCAAAAGACAGCAATTGGCTGTTAAATAAATACCAAGTGATTATTGCAATCATATTTGCTGACGAGTGGATCATCAGTGTAATGTGCTGGGTTCAATAAAAAGGTTATTGCTTGTCAAATAAACATGATGAGCAGAGCCTGGACCTAAGTGGGACAAATCCAACAGTCACTGGTTTTGGTGGGAACTTCACCTTTTAGAGGCTGAGTTCAAGTATTTTTTGCAACATGTAGAGAGAAAACTGGTGCTGCCAAAGCAGCACCAACTTCTTTAGCAAGATAACCTTGGGTCAGATTCTGGCACCCTAAACTTGATTTTGAGGGTAGTTAAGTCTCACTGATTTCTGTAAGAACAGCTCAGGGTATGATGCTGTTCTTAACAAGGGTGAAACTAGTACAAATAATTCCTCTAGTATGAAAGGATGGGATGATTTTAGGATTAGTGTTAAATTAAATGCAGAAGGAAACCCAGGACCTTGCTTCTGTTTTTATCATAACTCAGCAAAAGGGGAGAGCTGTAAATGTTATTGAATGGTCAGATTAGGTCTTTCAGAGAGGTGGTCTGCACACAGAGAAAGCTCTTTTAAATTGCCAGTCTCGTCTGTGTTTTTCCAAAGAGTGCGTGTATAAGAATAGTGTTTATTCTCCATCGGACTATCAAGGAAAAATCCTTGTACTCTGCAGAACGATCGTCATCGGCAGCCACACACCGAGGCTGGAAATCGCAGTGGTTTCCAGGCTGTTTCACCCCGGGAAGGTGTGAGAGGACATTATCCCGCTGCCCGCAGCATCCCAGCGCCGTGGGCCGTGTGCCGGAACCGCGGGAATCCCGCACCTTTCCCGCACACCCCGTTCTTAAAAGCGCCGAGCCCAAACACCGCTGCGCTGCTACTTCTGTTCAATGAACTATTCTCTCTCTCTTTTTTTTTTTTTTAATTTCTTTTTTTTTTAGAGTCGGGCAGTTCCCGGGGAAGGCACTAGGTGGTGGCAGGCGGCTGGAGAGCGGCGCAGCCAGCGGGGCGCTCCGACACCCACGGAATCCCCGAACGGCTCCCGGGAGGAGCTCATCTCCTCCCTGCACGCTGGAATGGAGCTGAGGCAGGACGAGCTGTACTGCAGGCACTGCTGGGACAGAACAATTCTTACCATTCTTATCTGCAGACCTTCCCAGGGTGTTCTTTTCGCCTGAATGTTGCCTTAAAATAGTGACTTTTTTCCCCTCCCTCTCCCCTCGGGTTTAGTCTGTTCGGGGTTTTGCCGCTGGAAAGGGTTGAAGGTCGGGATATGAATTTTAGGAGATGCAGGCTCTGCTTGATTTCGGTTTGGAAAGTGTGGAATGTGTCCTCTCTACCAGCACACGCATCCGCGCCCGCACAGGCCAATTAGAATGTTAATAATAATTAAGTGTCTTACTCCTAAGACGCTCCTACACAGGGGAATGCTAAAGTGCCAGTCAGCTCATTTCATTACATGCAGGCAGACACCTCTCAGACCTCGGGTATTTGCTAAGGGAGCAGAGCGATTCCAGCTCCGGCCAATCTGATTCCAGATGATCTGCTCAACAAACAAATTAGAGCAGCCTACAGAATGAAATGTGCACCAGAAAAAGAGTCCAGCTGTGGCAGCTGAGCTCTACCTTTCACCTCAAACTGAGCCACAGCAAATAAACACAGGGCGAACCCTATAAATTTCCAGTGTGCAGGGGTTTGTGGGAGTCTTTATCTGCCTTTGGTTCACACGCTTCAAAGCGGCTCCATTTCAGATTTGAGATAATCCCCTAATTAAACACAAACTCAGCCTTAAGCTGCGTGTCATCTGATTTCACCCCCAAAATCAGAGCTGGACACAGACTTGCTAGAGCTGTTGAGCTCGTTCAGCTCTGCCATTGCACTGAAGTGGACAGCAAGGGCTGGCCCAGAGGTCGCTTTCCATCTGTCCGAGCTACGGGAGTCACCCACCTTCCCCATCTCCCAGGAACACCACAGTCTGCCTCACTGCTGACCACAGGGTGCTGCTTATTCACAAATCCAGCCTCTCAGATGTTTGCAAGCAGCTACATCCTTTGGTGGGCAAGAGGAGAAGAGGTTAGCAAGAAGGAATAATGGGTTTGGAAGAGTTTTTGGGTTCAAGGCTTTGGGTGATAGCCGGGAGGGAGCTAGGAGAAAAGCTTGGATATAGTTCTCATGAGCAGAACCTTTTGAGTGACTCTGCAGAGTTTAATTGTACCTGGCTAAAAGGAATGAACTTAATATGTTTCTGATACCAGAAATGTTATGGCTACTTTGCACCCAAATCTCTACTGTCAGAAAAAGAGGGGGAAAAGAAAAAGGAGGGAAAAAAAAGAAAAAAAGGGAAGCAAGAAGCAAAATCTTCAGCAGGAAAACAGAAAGCCCTGTTTATCCAGAGAACACACCGAATAAAGCAGATACAAAATGAGTTAAAGCAAGACTGAGTCGTTCACATTTCCAATAAATTAAAGGAAAAAAATCCTGTCATTTTTCACTCTATTTCACATCAGAGAGCAATCACAACAGACTATTCACTTAATACGATGATGACTTTACCCCTGCCCCCAAGGGGTTTCTCTGTCTCTCTTGCACAGCTCTGAAAATCATCACATTTGCCCCCATTTTACATCTCTCCCCACATCCAGTTTGTCCCATTTCAAACACTTTGGATTCTCACATCTGCTGTCAGTCTCTTTTTACTATCCTTTGATTTTTATCAGCTGCAAGAGAAAAAAAAATACCCAAACCCATGTATCTGATTAGACGTGCATGACACGTACCTGAATGTACATCTGAGTTCACCCAGATTCAGTTTTCCCAAAGGATCAGAAGTCTGAGCAAAATCAGGCCAGTCCAGCAACCCAAACCCCATAAAGAAAGTCCCCCTGGGCCCTATTTCCAGTTTCTCCACAGATAACCCGAGGGGATGCTGTTGGGCCAGCTCACCACTGTGGTAGGAATTTTGCATACCCAGCTTCAATTTTATCTTCAGCCCTTGGGAAGTAAAAAGCTAAATGAGGAATCTAAACTGAGGACTCAGCTTTCTGTTGAACTAGAGCTCTTCTAAACCACCACAAAGATAGAAAGTTGTGTTCAGCCATGTGACCAATGACTTTTATTGCAGAAGATCAATGAAAAGAGTCATTGCACTTGGGTTGGGAGAGACCTTGGAGATGTTCCCTTGTGCAAACTCCTGCTCAAAGCAGGAGTAAGTTACAGTGCTATAACACGAGATCTTGAAACAGAAGAGAGCAGATGCGGGGATGGTTTTAGGTAAAAGTCTTCCCAGAGCTTTTCAGAAATTTTGTCCAAGCCTAGCAATATATAAACAGAGTTTGCTCTAGAGCACCTGCTGTGTTACTCAATAAAAAGATTTTCTATATTGCATTGCTGGTGTGCACCGAGCTTCTAAAAGCACGGCAGAAGGTAAAATCAGAAGTGTATGGTGGAAACCAAAAGGGAAATGGTTGCATTTGAGTTTAGCACAAAAACCCAGTTATAATTTTCCCGGAGAGCTGGGGGAGAATGAGTAAACTCCTACACTGCTCTTACTGCTTGGAGATTCTGCCACAGTGAGGCTGAGAACCGAGAACAACCTGGAGACTTAATGTGGGTATTCACTCCCACAGGGATGCTGCTGACTGACTTAACTGGAACTATATTTGAGCAGAATGTTTCAGATCTTCTGCCCACTTTGTACGAGATCAAATTCCATCCACTCACTCACAAGCAAGAACTTCTGCTTTCTCAAAAAATTAATTACAAATTTTAAACATAGAATAGTGACTTAACATAAGTTTGAATAACTCTGGATGATTTGCACTAGCATTGCTCTGCACGCACACACTTTCAAACCATGGAAATTATTAGGTGTTCTTGATAGTTACTTTCCTTTCAGCCATACAGTAATGAACAAATCTGTTTTATTGCTATTGAAGGCAACAGTGAAACTGTATGAGAACACCTGAACATGTAAGAAGTATTGAAAAAGTCAAATAGCCTGAGCTTTGATATTCACAGTTGGCTAATAAGACTAATGTTAGTTTTTGGACACATCATCTATAAATTACATGAAAATTAGCTGGGCAATTAGCTGGAAGCAAAATAAGCATCCTCATGTTCTGTAAAACACAGCAGATTATTTTATAAATAAGCATTTGATCAAACAATCATTTGATCTCGAGAGTTGTGTAATCAGTTTTCAATCACTTCTCCTTAGCTGCCAGGAGTTTCAGACTCACGGAAGCTCTATCATTTTGTCAACCTCCAGTGCACAGCAATGTTGAGGCATGTCCCCACAAGATGATCATCTGTCTGACTTGCAGTTAAAGCCATGAGATGATACTTTTTACATTAGCTGAGAATTGCCCAGTTGCAGTTTTTAAGTTTGTTAAGGATGACAAAGATGAGCATGACAGGCTCGCAGTGATTAAATGCCTCTTGGATTTATTTCACAATGCACTAAATGTTTCTTATGATACAATCTTAAAATGAGAATGAACTGATCTTGTACCTACTGAAGTTTATGACATGATGAATTCTCTAGAGGGGGAATTACAATGAAACAGTGATAGCAAATTACGTGGTTATAAATGTAGCTCATCCAAAAACACATCATGACAACAACAGTGAATTCTGTGCAGTGCCTGATGTCAGCAAATATGACCATTTTCACCTGATACAGTCACCTGCACTGAGGGGGGGACACAGGCTTCACAAAAGGGCTAAAATTGTACAAAAAGCTGGATTGGAACACTTTGCTGAGAAACACTTTCTATGTTATATGCTAAGAATTAAGTGAGGTGTGCATGCACTTCACAAGTATTGAATGTGGACGTGGTATATTGCTCTGTATTCAGAGTCCCAGTTCTTTCCATTTCTTATAGTTTGTGGAATTAATTACGCCCATTTCTACCTCAAATGCAGAAGGGGTACAAATAATTTCCTTGGATAAACAGACTTGAACAGATTGCAGTAGACCACAAAATATTGATTATGTTAGGTCTGAACTTCAAATTAAGGCACAAATGAAGGTTAATTCCGGTTATTCACGTAAAGAGTCTTATGACTTGCTTTAAAAATGTATTGAAAAAGTATCAAAACTGGTCATAAGTACTATTTTCAGTAACAAATTGAAGTCTACAGGACTGAATTGTAGATTCAAGGGTAGTAGATGTGAACATAAGGACAAAAAAAAAATAGATGATTTGCTAAGAGAAATGACATTTCTTTAAATTGCTCCTTCAAAAGGGCATTCTTCCCTTAATCAGGTAGTTCTTTCCACGGTGGGTGATCATCCTGCTCTGGATGCAGTGGCCAGAGCAGCCCTGGATCCCAGCTAAGCCCAGCCACAAAGCCTCCTGTGGTTGTACTCAGACATCAGCAGAGTGAACAAGTGGGTCTGAGTGCCAGGCTACAGCTGAGACAGGCAAGGAGGGTTTGGTTGCACCTTTTTCCTGGGCAGATCCAGCTCACCTGGGTGAGGGGCTGTAACCATAGGGACTTTGGACTGTTGTGTGCTCCACAACCACAGCAAACCAGTGTGCTTTGGCATGGCAGCTGGAAATGGCCAGCTCCAAGGGGTCAGGGACCTGCCCTGTGTTCTGGAGGTATCACTGCATTATTTTTTATTTCCCCCAGGTAATTAGGATGTTGTTGCTGTAATTTACTGTTAAATTTGCAGTGTGATTGGTCTGGAGTCCTACACACACACCTCATTTCAGGACACTGCTGAATCCTGAGTTCACAGAGCCACAGAAAGTTGTGTTCACACTTCCTCTGGAGCTGTGCAGTAAATTCAAGCCAGAGAAACTGAGTCTCTCTCTGCAGTAAAACCAAGCCAGTGTGAAGACGGATTGAAGAATCTGGGATTTGGGGCTTTACTGTCTTCTGAAGGTACAAGCTGACAAGATAGACACAAAGCTGACAAAATAGACACCACTGAGGGAATTTAAATTTCTGACAGGTTCCAGTACCCTGAAACCAGTCCCTGAGTGAAATTATATCCCCACAATTTCACAAGGGCCTCTCCAGCTGTGACAGTGTCTCACTAAGATGGTGTGGCCCACAGAACTTCTCTGCTTACATCTGTGGGCTTGACCACTTTGAAATAAACTCATGAGAAGTGTCTGTCTTTAGCAGCAAGGTGGACCAAGGTTTCTCCACATGCCTCTTCAACCCAGTCAAACCCTTCTGGTATTTTAATAGAAGGCTTTAGGAAGCTTCATATGGTTGTGTTTCCTTTTTAGCATTAGCACATACCCACACCCAGCACTTCATTTTCCTAAAATACAAATGTGTACATGTATAATAAAAACGCTGACAAGTCCTAGTCAGAATTTAAGAAGTTTTAGACCTGAAAACCTGTGCACCTAAAAAAAACCCTGTGCCCCTTGCACTAATTCCTGATTGCACAGCCTGCCCATCAGCATGAGGATGCAGAACAACAGTGCAAGGGCCTGTGCTGCAGAATGTCAGCTGGCATCAGCAAAGGTGCTGTGGATGCTGCAGAGCTCTCCTGTAAGACTGCTGACTGTTTTCATGGCATCACATGAAACACAGAAATAAATAGCTTCTCTTCTATGATCACAGCATGAAAGTTTTGCTTTGCTGTCTATCCCTTCTCATTAAAAGCATAAAACACAACACAAGACAGGGATTAGACACAGAGCAGGCAAACGCAACAGAGCCACAGGGAAGAGCTCAAGGAGTAAAAGGATTGGCACATGTGCCAATAAAGCCAGCCCTGGTGTCAGCTACGAGTTGAGCCCTCAGAAGCCAGAACTGAATTTCACTAAGAGAACAGAGGAACAATAGGCACAGACACCCCAGACCACACAGGCATGTACACACAGTTCCTCCTCCTGAGCCCCTGTGCAGGTGTTAAAAGAAGCCTCTCCCCCAGCAAACTGTCATAAAACTGTTACTTTTTCTTTTCTAAAGTCCTCTTAAAAACAAACAGGCACACACTCTTTTCCTGTGAAGCAAGTTTAGGTTTTTTTCCTATTTAAATTACAAACACATCAGAAGTCTCTCTCACCACAGCGCATCCTGTCTTTTCTCTGTCTGACATTTAGAGTACAAACTCTTTAGGGCAGACCCTGTCTGTATTTTTTATGTCTCATACAGAGCCAAGACATATTCTCAGTGTTGAACAGTAAGTAAAAAAGGCCCACATACATATACAAGGTTACATGATACATGCCCAGCTTATCTGTGGTACACACATGATCTGGTCAGTAGAACAGGTCTGTACAGGAAAACTCTCCCTATACACACAACAAAACAGATCCTGGCTTGTGTGCTGGGACTGCATACATGCTATAGTATATACAAGAGGGCCTTTTGAATGTACATGCATGTGATTTTTAAGTCCCCACGACTGTTTTAGCCTGGGAGGAGTGGGGAGAAGCAGAGACAAAGGGAGAAGCTGTTGAGTCCAGCCCAGCTCCTGCCAGTGCTGTCGGTGAGCGGCTGGAGAAGGTGGCAGTGCCTCAGCACAGACACTGTGTGCTGTGTCCGAGGAAAGGCTGAGAACCCCTGCTCAGTGTGACCCCTCTCCTGGGCAAAAGCAAAGCAAATACATCTCTCTCTCAGCAGTTCCAAGTAGCAGCTCCAGTCAGGCGCCGTGATGACATCAGCCCTGCTTTCGCAATTATTTAACCTCTGTCTTTCAGATCAGCACTGAAGCAGCAAGGGTGACTAATACACACATCAGCCCTGCAAAGTTATCAACACACCAAACAGGGGGCCGGCCCTCAGCAGTGAACTCTGCTGTCAGCAGGCTATTTGGTTTGTATTTGGGGGAAGACTGTATGAAATCAAACATTAGGTGTCCATAAGAAGCTCCGTGAGTGCCACGGCAATGTCAGTGCTTTTGCCAGCGAGATGCAGATGCAGCAGAAATTTGCTTTTTCTCATTTCTGTGTGTCATTTTGCACTACTCCCCTCCAGCTCTGGCTCCTGCTCTCACTCCACACACAAGCACGGAAAAAGTAGCTTCTCCTAGCAGACATCTACAATAAACATGCCGATACTTGAGATGTAAACTGAGAGACTGGCATTATAACAGAGCCTCTAAATCAACCTCGGGACCTTGTTAGCATAATTAGTGATAGGCCTGGTGGCTTACAAGATCCAGGACAGAAAATGGAAAAATAGTAATAACAATAAAAAAATGCAGTTGTATCCTAGCAATTGCTAGGATGATTGCTGATGGTTCAAAAGCAAGTCATATCTTGCGTGAGACAAATACATTTTATATGATGTTTAATCTCACAGGAATTCTGCCGGAAATACTCAGAAGCTTGTTAGAGGAAAATATGAGAAGCTACTCATGTGAACAATAAAAGATTCTTGTGTGTAGGAGCTACTGTGACTCCCGTCCTCCTAATAGGTGCACATCTTGCAATTACAAGCATACTGAAAAATAATGTTGTGTTCACTGCTCCTATTTACTAATTTGGAGCTTCAGAGAAGAAGACGGTACTGGTCTTCCTTTCAGCTGAATCTCAGGTAAGATGGAGAAACAGGGGAGGGGATTTGCTCCAGATCACCTGGAAGTCAGTGGCAGAGCCAGGAACAGTATGTGTCTATAAGGGATCCGAGAGCATTAAAATTTTTTAATGGCCCAAATCAGTCTGATGTGCAGCTCCACCCTCTGCCCATGGGCTGGAGTCTCACTGGAGCTCAGCCCTGGGTCTGCAGCCACCACAGGAGCAAAGCCTGTCCCCAGCTCACACATGGATGTGCCTGTACCTGTCCAGGGACCTTGTTCATCTTGACCCGTTGATAATTCCCAGCTTGACCTCAGGCCAAGCACATCACTATGGACCTGCTGGTGATAACTGGGCTGTGTCCGACCCTGGTCAGCCTGACTAGACCTGATCCTGACTTGTGGATTCACTTCCTGGCTTGAGGTCGGACCTTCCTCATCACCACAAAATTGTCTGATGCTCTGGACTCCAGGCTGAAGTTGGCTGCCACTCCCAGGCCAGCCCTGCCTGCCTCCCTCGAGAGCTGTGGGATGGGGCCCTGGCTGCTGGGGACCCTGACCTTGCAGCCACGTTATCCCTGTCAGTTCCCTGTGTCTTTGGGAGCAGATGGTGCCTGCTGCACCCCGACATGGCCCTAATACCCCACCCTGCCTGCCCTACTTCTTTCCATAGCACCAAGGGCAGGAAGAGAAATGCCACCTGTGTGTTGATATCATCAGGCAACAGAGGCAGAAAGAAATAAGGTACAAACTCAAACTGGAACTCATCTTGGTTCTGTGTTTTAAGTATGTCCTTCCTCCCACTTCACATTGGAGACGGCAGCATTGGCTGCCCCAATGCAAGGCAGCAGCAAAAGGCATTCAGAGGGTTGTAGGAAGAGGTTATGATTTGCATCAGTATCCCTTGAGAACAATAAATCTTGACTGACAAGAGCAGCAGCAAGAAGAATCAGGCTTTGGCAGGAGGAAATGATCACAGCAGAGGGCTTGAGAGCAAGGGAAGGAAAGGCAGAGACGTGGGAAGGGGAAGCACTGTCAGGTTATCCAGCAGGGCGGCCAGAGGATGCAGATGCTGCTCCTGAGGACAGATTCGTGTTGGGCTCAGCAAAGCACTGGGGCAACTCTGGTATTTGGGGCTCAGAAAAGCAAAGGGGTTCAGCATCCCCTGGATTGGGGGATGTGAGATGGCAAGAGCTCACAGCAGAGAGGGCCAGGTTGTCCTTTGCCTGATGTGAGATACATTCCTGCTCCTAACTGCAGCTGGGATCTGGCATCAGATCTTAGCTTTCTTGAGAAGCCTTTGGGTTGGAATGCAGCTTTCCAGCAGGGTTTATCTTGCACTGGGGGACCTGGATGTCTGGAGCCCTGGCTCCATGTGTGGAGGGAAGAACAGCTCATCCAATAGTTTGGTCTCTAACTACAATTTCTCTTAAGTTAGGCTTTTCACACAGAACAGCAGGAAATTCACATACAGCTCATGCTGAGGTTAAAAGGCAGCAATTGTCTAAATCTTCATATACAGGCAATTATTGGTCTTTTAATTTGGAAGCTAAAGGAGGTGACTCAACAGAAAAGGGTTCAGGCTGAATCAGCAAGATCGTTCCTTGGGAGTGAGATACACAGCAAGAAAGCAAAATAACTTAGAGGCAGGCAGGAAAAAAATTGTATTGTGGAGGTTCAGGGTACAGAATACAGCTTTCCCCACAGTTTCTCTGCCTTTCCCTCTTCCATTCCTGAGACATCCATGTGCAGCCCATGGAGTGAATTAAGAGAAGAAACAAGTTAATGCTTTGTAGCTCCATAGCCTGTAATACTTCAGGCATCTAAAAACATCCACAGACACTGCTCACCTATCTCCACACAACATCTCTTCCATGAGAACTGGGCCTTCCTAGAAGTTTATTGAAACTTGAAACTAGAAATCTCTGTCAGCCCCACAATTCACAGTGTTGAAGTAAGGACCAAGATCCAGGCTTTTAGAGGAATGGATGTAGTGAAGGAAAACTGTGGATTACACTTCTCTGGGGTCCTGCAAGTGGCTAATTAGCCCAGAGAAGCACTGAAACTCTCTTAGTCTCTCCCTGCTGGAGGCAAGCCAAGGGAGTCTGCCTTATTCTTACATGAAGTAGTATCTGAAGAAAGATCAAAGGATAAGACCAAGATTTCATGGCTAGTGAATCAGGCAAGTCTGCTGAGGGTTTCGATGTGATCTTTACAATAAAGGGAGAACTTCTCTGCTCAGTGACATGGTAGTTAGGGGATAGGAATTTTCTAGATTTTGCTATTATGAATGTTAAACTCCTTGGGTCAGTTGATAGCCCTATAATTTCATCTCTTCACATGGGAAAAAAATGGATGCAGATGTTTTCAAATGCAGTGAGGGCTCAGGAATATTTCTGCAGTGTAATGCCTGAGATTCCTTCACTTTCAAAGGGATTTGGGAGATTCTCTGAGATGCTTTGGAAAATGTTACCTTAAGCAACTGTGTCCACTGAAGACAGCAAGCAAGCCTGCCTTGTAAGTAAATGCTTTTAGGGACCAGCTAGCAGAGATGGATGTGATGTATTGCTGCCCCTTTGCCCTTTCTCCAGAGCACTTTAAAGCGCTCTGTAATCATAAATGTAGGAAGAATTTGCTTTCCTTCTGTCCATCCCCACCCTGCTATGGGAAAGACAAGAATTATTCTGACAATTGGGCAATTGCAAACCAGAGTAATTAAGTGACTTGCCAAAGGCCAGGTAGCCAAACTGGGGAACTGAACCTAGGAGTCCTGATTCCTGCTCCTCCTTCGTAGCCAATACACACAGACCCTGAAAGGTGGGAATACTTCTTCCCTGGGGAAGATTTCATTTCCTCCTTTGAACCCTGAGGGAGGGGCCCCTCTAAATCACAGGTTAGGCAGGCACTCAACTGAGTTAACACGATGTACTTCCCTGCACTATGTCTTGGAGGTGTAGTTAGGTGTTATTACATGTACTGCTGCAGCTCCTAGAGGTCTCTGCCAAAAGCAAGCCCCATTGTGTTGGACACCGTTCACACACAGTATGAGAGAGTCCCTGCTCCCAAAGAACTTTAATATTCTTTGATATTTCTGGGAAACGTTTCATGAGAGAATTTCAGCACAGAGTACAGGGCCGTTTTCTTCCTTTTAACTTAGATTGCACCAGGATAACTCCACTCACTTCAACACACACCTTTTAGAGATGGGATTCCAGATCCATTAAGTTGTAGTCCCTCTTTTTAAAAACACTGGAGCATGTATAACAAATAATCAGGAAGTGAGGGTCACTTGGCATTAATTTTGTCCATGTCACCAATTTGCTTGCTGTTGTGGCAACACAGCAAGGCACAGCAACTACAATTTCAGTGCAGAGAGCCATCCCTGAGCCCCAGATGGTGACCATATGATCTTTCCCTCTTGTGGACCATAGACATGTTTCCTACCCTTAGTATTTGACTTCTGCATGCAAAGAGTGCTCACCTAAATCTGCCCACCCCCCAGAGCACCTGGGTGCAACACAGGTCCCTTCAGGAATCCAATAAAGACCCAGACAGAGGGTAAACAATTTGTGGAAAAAGCACAACCTGACTCAATTAGAATTTCCTCCATGAATAGCTCCCTATGTCAGAACTTAAGGCCCCAATTCATAGGGAAATCTGGGATCCATTTCCTCAGGAATTGCTGGTTATTTACGCAGAGAAAGTGCTGCATTCTGATTTTGTTTTCTGCACAGTCTGGGGTGGGCTTTATGCTCATGTGAATGGACTGGATTTGTGCTGGGCTGGTGGCAGTGACATGAAGAGATCTGCACTTCTGAATGTTACCTCTTGTGTCCTCCAGCCCCTCATCTCTCCTCCTGGGCAGAAGGTGTCCAGGTATCAGGAAATGCTGCTCAGCTGCTGTAGATGAACTGACTCCTCCACCCACCCTGACTTTGTCAAAAGCCCCAAAACTACACCTGGCTCGTACAAAAGGAGTCATTTTCTGTCATCTACTCCCAAGGCCCAACATACAGCTCCAGTCATGATCTGGGAATGTTGGAGCATAGAGGGATAATGGTTCCTACATCTGTGGGTCAGAGCCCCATACATCCCATGAAACACACTCCTCCTGGGGGTCTCTTAGCACAAGTGACAGTTTTCCTCTCTCAGGAAGGACACTCTTACTGTGTCCTCTACTCTGCCATATAAGACTTGTCTGTGGAGTGAGATATTATAAGAGGAGAATGAGCCTGGTACAGTCTGACCCTCAAGCAATAGTTACAATGATCTTCCAAAACCTCCAGAGTGTATAATACACCCTTTTCAAAGGCCCAGCCTTAGCCACACACTCCTGTGCAAACAAAATTGGATCTAATTCCAACTCCTATGGCCTTTTCTAGAGTTAAACAAAGCTTTGTAGAGCTGAATGATAACAAACCACAGAGGGAGAGAGAAACTGCATGAAGAAAAAAAAAAGCAAAACATTTGTCCCTGACATTTGAAAAATTCTTATTTGCCTAACTCCCTTGATTTCAGCAGAGCTGTATAACTTTATAACAGCTTCCAAGTTCATGTCTCTTTTTTTTAAAATCTCTTTTCTGATGAAGTCTGAAAGCAGCAGAGGTGTTCAGGCAGACGTGTGTAGGCTGTCTCAGACAGCAGGGGCTTCAGGCAAGAAGAATTTCAGGCCAACAGTGGCAAGAAAGAGAAAAGGTTGGTGGTGGAGGAACAGAAGATGAAGAGGGAAGCAGTGAGAGGCAATTCTTGTGGTTTGGAAGTTCCTGTGGCTCTATGTACAGTCAGCATTTCTGTCTGCAAACAGAAACATTTCTGTTTGCTTTGCAAGCCAGATTTCTCAACCTTTGGCCTTCTGACCTTCAGTGAATCTGGCACTGATCAGGTGTGAGATTGCAACTCCCTGCTCGGAGGGGCAGAGCTCTCTCACTTGGTCCAGCAGCAAAGATGGGGCTCCACAGAACCTGACAAGCTGACAGTCTCTGTGATAAAGTCAGTGCAAGGAGAAAGCCCCCAAAATACTCTCTCCAGATGATGATTTACCTCAGCTTAGAAAGGGCCATGTTGCCAATTCCAATAAAGCCAGGCTTCAGCAATGAGAATCTAGGCACGAGCTGCACATTTGCAAAGAATGAGACACAGGTTCCACCTGCTCAAAGGTACAAAGTCTGTTGGACTCTGCCAGAAGAAAGGAAAGCAATGTCTTTATTTGACCATTCTGGTCATTCAATTTGTCCTTATCAAATAAAAATAAAATAAAATAAGGGTTTTTTGAAGGCAGTAGAGTTTTTTTATACCACATGCCCATGTTTATTGCCATATAAAATTCCATGTTTGACTACACCCCACCCAGGCTCTTGTACACACCTGCATAAGTCTATAATTTTATCCCATGAATCATTCTGTACCATCAGATCACACCCAAGTTACCAGAACTCTAAGGAAGTGGCAAGTTCATTACGCTGGTTTTCATCTTTGAATTCTAAAATAGAAGAATTTTTTTATTGGTGCCCTAGGTCCACAAGTATTTTTTTTTAATTACAGGCAGAAAGAAGATGTAAAAATAATTAATTAAATTCATCCAACAAAAAGGAGGACAATGGAGGGGAGAACTAATAAATGATTTTTAAGAGGCTGTCTGGGCCCGTCCTGCAGAGGCTGTATCTACATCATGGGGTACTGCAAATCTGAAGCATTCAAAGTCATGAGTCAGGCTCAGCAAAAATCATGAGACTGAGGAAGAAATCATTTTCAATTTAAATTAAAGGGGCTTGGGTTATTTTCTTCTGGGTTTTGCAACCTTGGGAGAGTATTGAGGCCATGGTTTTAAGCACTTAAGCAGCCTTTGAAGGACTTTTTTCCCAGAAAGTGGAGATTTGCAGCTAAATTACTTGTGTCAATAGCAAGGTGTTTAAGCAAACAACACAAGAGGTTGCAATCCAAAAGAAATCCAAATGCCATGGCATACACGAGCAATGCTGCAATGATTCAGGCTGGTTTGAGAAAGTTCTTTGTTAGAAAACCAAAGTGAAGCACACGGGGCAGCACCCAGAGATCTGCCGGCAAACATTTGCGAGTTGCATTTTTTCACTTTTGTTTACAAAGTAGAGGAACATACTTCTGTCTTAGCAGACATTTCTCACTTTTAGCTTCTCAGAGTTATCTTGGGGTTACCAAATACTGCTCGAATTGACTGGCTTTGTAGTTCCTAGGATTAGGCTGGATGTGCTTCTTGACTCGCAGCCATTTGGCGGCCGCTTGGTTGTTGCACAAATGTAACGTGCAGCAATGACACCAACTTCTTGCCATTCAATTAAAAAATGACAGGCAGCCAAATAAGAAAATGGGATTACCTCCTGGGCAGCTTAAATCCATGTAATATTGCCACTGGGCTGTTTCCTAGCCAGGACACTTAATTGCTGAGAAATGTGTTTACAGTACGGTATGTGCATTTATCCATTTGGGACCAAGGCAGGTGTGACAGAATCCTGACAAAGACTGGCCAACACTCTGGAAGAGGCTGCCACCAGTGGGCAACTCCACCACGATGCCCAGACTGAGCATCCATAAAAACAGCTGTCTCTGACCCAGTGAGGAAATAAAAGAAAAAGCAAAGCAGTGGTTGAAGTCTCCTACCTGCCCTGGAAGGGTCTGGGTTTGCAGAGGTGATTGGCCGCCTTAGAGCTGAGATCTAGTTTTTGCCGTGCACATTCATCACGCTTTATTGCTTGCTAATGGAACGACAAAGAAGAAATGGTCTAAATCTAATCATGCTGCGGTTGAGTCTGCCTGAAAACCCGCAGCAACACGGAGTAGCAGCTTCCTCGGTGCCTCTCCCATGCACACACTCCCTCTGGTTGATGGCCTCCCTGCTCAGCACAGCGTTACGAGGCTCCTGAACTCTCAGCTCTGCACAGTCCCCCTGACATTGCCATTTGCTGTTCCCTCAGCGCGGTGTTGGTGCTTCCAGCGCTCCAAGGGCTGCACTGAACCGGCCTCTCCCCATGCTCCCCCATCCTCTGTGATTGGCAGCAGGCTCTGGGTAGCAGGCAAGGTGAATCCTGTAAACATGGCAAGAGATAAGGCAACAGCAAAGGGAGTGATAACCACAGAAGTAGCTGACAGGGTTCAAGGGATGGAGGAACATGTACTGTTTGTTTTCTGTGCTCTTGGATCGGCTGCAATTCCACTTGTAAGCAAACTCCTTCAGCCTCAGCTTTAGGACCTGGAAAGTCCCTTAGTACTGAGCATTATTTAACAAAGAATATATGCTTTCTTTATCTTTTATCTATATAGGAAACAAAACAAAAACAAAACAACCTAGACATTTGAACAATGCCTACAGCTCTGACTTAGGCCATGTCTCTGCCCTTGTTTGCACTGATGTAAATCAGAGATCGCTGTGAGAGATTTAAAATTGGCCTTTAAATTTCTTATCACATCACTCCTCTGCTCTGCCAGTGATCTGCTCTGTGTGTTTCTAACAACAATGCCCGTGCTTTTGCCAAGCCACAGTTACAAATGGAATGCTTTCTCTCTCCAGGTACACACCGTGCCTGTCCCCTCTTTTACTTTCATATAAAACATGCAGCTTTCATCCTGATCCCAAAAAGTGCACTACCAATTATACCAATCCCAGGGTTTTTTAACTCATTTCCCCAGCATTTGCTCAGCTGGCTTGCCCATCCCATTTGTTTATGATGAATTTTTTATGACATAAACAATTACTTATTCCCAGGTGCATTTAACCAGAAGAGCAGGAACAGAGAGAAGTAACAGACTTAGGACTGCCTGGGCTTGTATGGTGGCAGCAACTATATGTTTACATGTTTCAAAGGCACTGATAGAGCTGCTTCTGCATTTTGTGGGGCTTGTGATTAGAACTGACTGGTAAAAAGTGATTTTTCGTTCACAGGAAGTTTCTTATTTTGGTTTGGTCTAGTTTAAGGCCAGCAAACCAGTGTTTTCACCAGAGAAATCCAAGGCCATGCCTTGCACAGCACAGTTGTGAAACTGGTAGAGGAGCAGTACCTACACCTGCACACTCACTCACACACTCACACTGCACCATCTCTGCCATGCCACAGGAATGTGACATGAGAGGCAAGACTTGCTCTGCATTTCTGACTCTGTGCCTTGACCCCTGATGCTCTCAGCACCACCACAGCTCCCTCAGCAGCTCAACAGCTTCCTAACTTCTGTAATATTTGGGGCATGGATTAAATTCCATGGTTTGAATAATGACATTGATTTTTTAATTTCTTCAGGAAAGTGATTTATTCTGTCCTTAAAATCCCTGTAACTGATGTTGTATTATCTAGCTCTGCCAAGTTTTGTCAAGGGCTTCAGAGAAAGGGTGAATAAAGACACAGACACAGTTTTTCTCTTATGTCTGCAGACTACTCCTACCTCTGAGCTGCCAGGTAATATCATATAAGTCATATTAGTCCTTGTTCCCTTTCTATCCGTGGTTGACATAATTAGTGGAGAAAAATTGATGTAGCTGATGGTGACACAAGGCTGAATCTGCATCAGTCTGAAAACCAGGCAGCAACAGCACCGAGGAACGTGACAAACTACCCAACCCTACATACATTGTGCATTTCTCCATAAAATCCAGCCAGTGTGGCCTGCATGGTTTTCAGCTTGGAAGCTTCAGCAATAAAAGGACTTTGGATAAAAAAAGTTTAAGAAACAGGATCTGAAAGTCTGTATCAAACAGCAATGATCCCAAAGTACAGTAAGATCTGACAGTTGCCACTCAATTAGCAAGTGGGAGACAGCTGTCTGTCTGTCACTCTGTCTCTTCCTTGAACACAAACACATTCAAAGTCAATCCAAATCTTTTTGTTTCATCAGCAGGTTGAGCCAGTTACCTGCCGGATGTGGAACAAGTTCAGGTACCAATGCCTGTGCGTCAGTAATGGGCACAGTGTTATTCTCCCTCTCTCTGCTTACAATGTCTGACAAGCTAATTGCCAAAGGAAAGAGAAACCTTCTCCCAGACACTGCAGCTCTGGGACTCAGGTCTTTTTAGGTTTGCCATTTGTCTGTCCCCGTTTCTAAGCACAGTTCAGGGAACTCTCCGTGAAGAATAAGGCCCTTTCTCCTGGACCCTTTGAGAGATTTCCTATTAGTCACCAGCATAATTAAAGGTTCCAGTTGCATTGCATTAGCACCTTTCATGTCATTAGAGTCCAGCTGCAGCGCGAGAATCACATATTTGCTGAGACTCCTGTGCCAGCCAGCAAGCCAGGAGCGAGAGCTTTACATTTCATCACTTTGTAAAAGAAATACAATTAAGCAGTGTTCCCTGATCATATTGCAGCTTGCAAGAGGGGCTCTAAGCACCAATCACTGGAAGGTCTGGCCATGAGTTATATTGAAATGGTGCCTCGATAAGGTTTTGTGAACACATTGTAATAAATCCATGGTCACCTAAGGCTTCTTAATTGTCAGGGTACTGCACACGAAGCTGCTCAGAACCCCACAGTGGAAATGCCAGTTGTGCCTGGGCACTTGCTTCACACAGCACATGGCATCTCCACTTGACTTATAGGAAAATCTTCACCCTTTATTAGTACTGCAGGTGTTGTGCCACAGGGTTGGGGAGTTCTGAATTCACCCTGCAAAGGCTACTGGTGCAGAGATTTAGTTCATTATAACATTGTTAATTGACAGACTTGTATGCCTGTCTAGTCAATAACAGCCTGCTAAAAATATGCATTAAGCAGAGGGAATGAATCAGCTGCTAATAGCAGTCTGCCTGATTGTCAGCTTCTATCTATCTTCAGGATTTGTCTGAACCTTGTCACTATTGTGCTCAGGCAGCTCCAAGCCTGGAACATATTTATCCTCCAAACACCCCTCTGGGGCAGGGCGGTTGTTGGTCTCACCAGTTTACAGATGGGAAACTGTGATATTGAGAGGGAGAGTGATTTGCCCAAGGTCACACAAGAAATCTGTAGCAAAACAGGGAATAGTTCATCAGTCTAGCAACCCCAGGGGGATTAACCTACCCCCTGCCAGGACATCCTTCTTGTCTCCTTCCTCTTTCAAATCAGCAGAGTTACAGCGATTTATACCAGCAGAAATTCTTTGACATTCCTTGAGAATGCAGTCTTCTATTTCTGAGTAAATGGAGTATTAACTATATGACCCCCTTCCATATTTCCAAAATGCTGACATGCCAAAGTCAAACTTTAAAACATTAAATATAAAAAACTTGCTTAAAATCAGTGTCTCCTTTAAACCAAATTCTAGCTCTTCTCTTTGGGTGCATTTCTTGTAGCTGTAACACCTCTAGCACCAGGTGCAGGGAAAGAGTGACCACCCTACAGTTCTGTGGGCAGGTCTACAATGAGCAGCAGTGTCAGAGAGAGATGTGAATCTGTGAACTGGCCTTGGGCCTTGGCAAGTACATGAGTGCTTTAGTTCTTGTATCAAGTATGTTTGCTTGTAATTCAGTAAGCTGACATAGGATTTTAAGGAACATTAACTCATGTGTTACTGTGATGCTGTGATTGATTATCCTATTGCTGTTATTAATGCTTCTTATGTGCCGTGCAATGAACAAATTTAAGCTAGACATGATCCTTCGTGTGAAGTTTGCCTTCCAAATAACATATGATAAAGGGAAAAAGATAAGTGAAGATTGGGGCAGTTGATCTCAAGAACATGGACATAAGGTGAGTAATAATGGGCTGGAAGCATGCCCAGTCTGTGGGCATGGGAGCTGAGCAGTGCCACTCCTACTGGAGGGGAAGGATGGTGTAATCAGGTGAGGGGAGCAGAGCCAAAGGCCCATTCCTGCAGCACAGCTCTGTGTATCTCACGGCACTGGCTACAAACAGGAGCAGCCATGCATGTGGAGCCCCTTGAAGAGCCCTGTGCCATTGCCTGATGAAGTGATACCACAGCCCTGCTCCTGAGCTTACAACCAAAGACAGGTGAGGTGTGGATGCTCCATGAATGGAGGTGTTCAAGGCCAGATTGCACAGGGCTTTGAGCAAGATGTCCCTGCCCATGGCAGAAGGGTTGGACTGGATGATCTTTAAAGGTCTCTGCCAACTCTAACCATTCCACAATTCTCTGCATTTTGGGTATATGGCAAGTCTAGAAGTAAGATGGTAAAATCAGCATGATCTAGTGAAAGAAAAAAACGTGTTACATTTGCTTATTTTTGCCTCATAACACTTTTTCAACAAGGACCACACACACACTCTACCATGCCAGGGATGCCTCCTCTATCTTCTTGCATGCAGCTTCAAATCTCCAGTGTTTTAGGACCACAACTCTACACAGGGAGTCACTGTCAGAAGAAAAGCACTGTGGTTTCTCTTTGGTTTGGGTAGAGACCCAAACCACCAGTTTTAGTTCCTCTGCCTGCCTTTCCTCCTTGTGATTCTTCTTTCTCTCCACAGTGTTGTCAGGGTTGCTTTGGGAAGTCGAATCCCTCACTCCACTCTTGTGTGTTTTGCAGGCAGCCCTGGCTCAGCTGCTGTGGCAGGTGATGGTTCTGCAGTGTCTCCTTCCTGCCCCTGAGGTCTGTCAGCCTCTCCATCGAGAGGAAACACTCCAGCTGATGGTGCAGCTGCTGCAGATACCAGCCAGCCATGGCTACTGGGTGGCATCACTCAGAGGAATGGAGAAGTACCCAGCAAGGCTGACCAGCTGTGCAATACACACAAACCAGCTTCTTCCTGGAAAAAAAAAAGAGGGGTTTCAGTCTTTTGAAAACCCCAAAGAATTTTCCTCCACCTCCCTACAGGTGGAGAGATTGGACAGACACAGGACTGAACCACCCTCAAGCCCTCCCAGCCCACCAACAGAGGGATCTCTGTTCTAAAGACTTGTGTACAATTAGGTAAAGCAAAATTCAAAGTGGTGTAGCTCGCTGACCCAATATGGAAAAACATTATTTAAGGCAAGTAGATATGGATACAGTGTCAGCTTTTACTGGGACAGACTTTGCTGAAGGAATAAAAAGTTTGAACAGGGCTCTGAGAGCTGTAGGTTCCTGTCCTACGAAGGAGGAAGTGAGATCAGGACTTCAAAGACAGTGTTATTTGAATGCCTGAAATGTCCACTTTCAGCTCAATAAGGTCGAGCATTGATAATTTCTAGTTCTCCTGTAAGACTAAAATATCAAAAGAGAGCAGTGAAGGGTCTTTGTGCAATGAGTGTCATCACAGGATTGTCCCAGGCAGCTGACAGTGAGTGAGCCTGATGAGTGGCTTCACTTATTTGCAACTCTGCATGAGCATCTACAAAGTGGAGACAACAGCTTAGGTCAGGGGTGATACAAATATGTGCCTGTTCTTGAAAGCAGAGTGATCCTGAAGAGAAAGGTGCCTGGGAAATTGCAGGCAGCACTGTAATGGTAAACACCAAAGTGAGTAAATTCACACCACAAGGTAAACCCTTTCCCAAAGGAGAACTGAGTTAATTTGTCTACTTTTCCTGCCTACTATTTGTCTGCCCCACTGGCAATATTAGTTATTAAGGAGGTGAAAGTCAATTCAGAAGTAAACCCCATAACAGTCTCATTATTACCACCTGAACTTCCTTGGCCCCACTCAAGGACATGGATAGTGCCAGACACAGAGCTACCAAAACCAAGGAGAGGCTCCAGAACATCAGTTACTGGAATGCTCACAGATAGTAATGAACTCACAACTTTTCAGTGAGATGGGTCAGCATTGTTAACCCCCTTTTACAAACAAGGATATTGAGTAAGAGGGAGGGGAAGTGACTCACTGAAAACCACCCTGTATTAGAGACAGGAATAGGACTCAGATCTTATGATTCCCATTCCTGAGTGGGAATTAGATCGAAGCTGTAGAGCTCCACATTTGCTGAGGGCTGGAGGAGGGAAGAAACAAGAGGTGGGAAGGGTGCGGAGCTTCTTTGAATCAAAACTAAACTCAAGTTTCCTGGAATGAAGCCACCACTAATTTCAATAAATTTACTTAGATCTTGAGCTTTGGGATGGCATGAGCAGCTGTGAGTCATCTTGGCCAGTCAAAGGAATAATTAATTGTTGTGGGTAAATCTCAAAAGGTTTAGGGGTCAGGTAAGGTAAGCAGCAAAGCTTATCCTTGACTGCTCTTTTCTGCTCTGCAAACTGGAGACACTCAAACACTTACCCCGTGGATTCCTTATGCCAGATCTGTCCATCTGTTGCACACACTTTCTGCCTCATCTTCTATTTTGATTATAAACTATTCAGTGCTGGGATTGTCTCTATTTTAGAGGGTTTTTAGAGTACCTGCCATTGCACAGCTTTGATCCATGTAAGGATGCAGAAGGACCAGAGGTACAGCCATTGCCCAAACAGTAATAGAGGCTGAACAGTTTGGCTCCTGAGATTTTTCATGCTTCCTGATTATAGCAGGAGTGGTTTCCTTGTGGTGCTTTGACAGTTTTGCTCCCAGCACAGCTCACAACCAGGAAGTACAAGAATGCAGGGCAATGATAGCCAGAATTTGCAGAACAGCTCAGCATGCACGATCAGAAGGAGGTTTGCAAAGGGCTCAGCTCCCATTCAGGCACCAAAATCACTGCCTAGATTTAAAGAAGTGCCAGGCTGGTGGGCCACAGAGATCTTTAGAACATTCAGCCCTCATGGAAGCTTCTGAGTGTTTGAGGATCTGGCTCAGTGCTTCAGGCTGAAAAGGAACCAGAGCCAGTGAAAGGTATATTCTCATTATCCAGGTTCTAGCCACTCTTAGGTACTGTGAGATGAGCCATGCAAAAAACCCTTGTGTTCTCCATCAGTTCTTGATTCCAAACCAAAATGTAAAGCTCACAGTAAAAGGATGCCTTTTTTTCCTACTCTCCTGCCCTGCAAACCCAGCTTCTCTCCAGCTCCTCCCTAGGAGAGCCTGAGGCTGGTGATTGCCCTAAGGGTCATAGCCAGGCCCGGGGAAATCTGGAAAAGGGAGCACGAGCTGTGTATGTTCCTTCCCAGTGTCCCGAATCCATAACTCATTTCTGAGTGAGGGAGGCAAGCAGTGTCCCAGCTGATGGATTGTCCCTCGGGGTCACTGCTCTGGGATGGGAGAGGATGCTTCCCATCTGGACCTCTTGCCGTGACTGCTGCTTTTCTATTCCAGTGCAAACAGTGCCAAGCTATCGGTGGTTTTAAATGAGTTTGATTTTTTCACGGGGGTAGAATAGAGGCACTGCAGGGCTCGGCTGTAACATACCTGTGGAAGCCCTGAGAACCTCACTGAGAGCCCATGGGCATGGAGGAATTTAAAAGCCCTGGAGCCGTGTCTGAACTGAGAACTTCAGAGCACAGACTTTCAGGTTCAGTTTCATTTTGAAACGTCTGTAATGAAACATTTTGATATTTAAAAATTATTATAATTTACTTTTCCTTCCATGGGAAATTTCAAATATGTCACTTTTTTTTTTTTTTCACTGAAATAGAATTCTACATCCTCTGCATAAATTTTCCACGAATTTTCCCAAATTTCTAAATTCTAGGATTACCTATAATGCAGACAGGCTGGCTTTCAACCCTCTTTAGTGCCCTTACTCCACAGTCTTTTTTCCCAATTATGATTACATTTTAAAGAAAGAGTTTATAATCCCTTGCCAAAAAAATGAGCTTCTTTTAGGTTCCAAGTCTGGAGAAAGGTTCCCTTTTGTTCCTACTAAAGAGATATGTTGCCTGGTGCTGAGTGGGAGCAGAGACACTCCTGCATTCCCAGCCCTGACACTAACTGCCCCTGTGGCCCCAGGCTAATCGCTTAAATGCTCTGGCTCAGTCTCCCCATTGGTAAAACAGAGATAATGATACTTACCATCCTCTTCACAGGGGTGTTGCAGAGAAATAATTAGTTTGTGTCTGTAAAGCACTTTGAAGATAAAAAGCACAATACAATTGATAATAATTATTGCTATGCAGACTGGTTCTCCCCTCCCTAACAACTTATTGGTGCAGAAAAGGAAGGAAAGCCCTGAACTGAACTAAGTGTCTCTCCCAGTAGAGCCCCACTTTCAGCAGAAGTGTTTCTAAGCCAAACCCATAACCCAGCCACCCTAAAAATTTTAAGCTTTCAATCCGGTTTAGTGACCCTAGTCCTAACTTGCCAAAGTTCGCTGTACCACTGCACGGAAAGGAGATTTGTTTTTCACTGCCTCTTTTGCTCCAGTCCCTCGCAGTTTTTAATAGCATTTTGTGTCTTCAAAAGCTTCCATCAGTCCCTGCTACCTCTGCCTCGCCTGGCATGGGGCAGCAGCTTATTATACACGAGTTCGTTACAGCCTTGGCTTCAAAGCTCCCCGGTTCAAAGGGTCCCAGAAGTGCTGAACAGGTCAGCACTTTAATGCTGATCCACACATCTTTAGAGGGCAGTAACATCGCCACAGTTTTGTTCCTGGGGGAAACAGAGAATAAGTGGCTTGTAGAGTTCCCTTTGGCCCTGGAGCTGGCCGCAGAATTGGATGCTCCCGGTGGCAAAGATCAAGCGTCACGGAACCCCGTGGTGGGTGAGCGTGGAGGGCTGTGATGTGGTGAATGAGTGAAAATGTGCCTTTGTGACTCACTGACTTCTTCTTAATGGCAGCTGTGGAGGAACAGCGAAGGAAAAAGGAATTGGGGGGTAAAAGAGCAAAAAGTATCAGAAAGGATAAAATAATCTAAACTAGTTCTTTCCGTGCGCTTATTTTTTAAGACGAGTGAGAGAGGCATGATGTACCTAAAAATTATGGAAGGCAAGTCAGAGAAACTACTACCCCAAATACACTTCCTGCCCAAGCTGAACCAGATCCTCTTCTCACACCAGGGGACAAGGAACAAAACAATGTAGATATGGAATATTGACTAGAATATTTTTCATTTGCACATAGACTTGAACTTCCTGTGCAGAGGCTTAAAGTCTTCTGCAGAAGGCCCTTCTTGCTGCATATATGACCCAAGAGGAAGGACGAAAAAGCAGAAATCATTCTGTTCCACTGAGACCTTGAAGGCCATTTTCCAAACAGACAGTTTGAAGAAGTAGCATTTGAGTCACCATCTTTCGGCTGAATCCAAATATCGAAAGTAAACACCAAATCTTCTCTTCTGATACCAGCCAAAGTGGAAGAAGCCATTTCTGCACTGGGTATATTCATGGCCTCTTAAAGTGATCTGATTTAGAAGCGGTACCAAGCCCTGGAAGAGCTTTGCTCTTACCAGCTTTATATGCATATATATATCTATACAAATACGTGTGTGTGTGTGTGTGTGTGTGTGTATACACACACCCTGGTTTTAATCAAATGCAGGGTGCAGGAAGGCAGAATTTGCCCTGCAGTGTCTGGTTGGGAGATTGATATTAGCAGATTGCTTTGAGTAACAGAACCAGAGATTTTAAAACAAACAAACACAACAAAAGGGGGTCTGTGAGGGCCTTGGGAAGAGCTGTGTGTACAGCACATGAAATGTATCACAACCCAGCCCTATCAGAAGGCTGCAACATCTCCTGGGTGTGATTTACTGCAAAGCATCATTTAAATACAGATGCCTACAGAGTGCAGATATCTAGACTGCAGGCATCTCCAGACAATTACAGAAAGACTCTCTTCATTACAGAATGACTCTCTTCAGAGAAAATAGTAAAAGATGTGGCTCTAAGAACAGGGTCCATCCCAGCTGCTTGACTTCAGCTTGGTTGTCAGAAAATCCAGCCCATAATCAGGACACCACTCATTTCTTATTTCTCTTGCTTCATCCCCTGGTTTCTGGTCCCTGGAGAAGAGGGGTTTCATTCACACAGAGCATACCTGGTAGCCCCTAAGTGTGCAAAGGTGAAACTTGCATTTCTGAAAGGCTTTTTATGCCAGTGCTCTTCCAGTTCCATACCTGAAATTCTGTTTGCACAGCCGTAGAGACTACTGCAAAACCCTGTATTTTTGTGAGAATATGGAGCATACCAAGTGCACAGGTGCCTGCTAAAGGTAGAGGTTTCATTTGGGAAGGAGAGGGTGCTGTATTTGGCCTAACCTATGGAAGTGCAGTTCTTCTGTGTCTCAGGTGAAACTGCAAAGCTGCCCTGTCTATAAAGCCACGTCCGTCTGCTCAGTTTGCCTTAGGCTCAGCCATCCTTGCACCTTCAGAAAAATACTCAGAAATACATTTCCCTGCTTCTTTTTCCAGGGCCTGGGTGGCATGATCTCTTAATGCATCTGCCTGTTTATGTTAGCAAAATGGAAAGCAGCTTTGTTTATGGAAAAGATCTATTTTTGTTTTACTTTTTTTCTCTCAACTAAACTGACTTTTATCCAGGATCGTGTTTTGCTTTGGGAAAAGAAATGTGCTGCAATTCTTAGCCCTAGCTTAAAAGTCAGGTCAAGAGGAAAGGGGGAAATCCTGATCATATTATTTAATTTTGTGGGATTATACTGCAGCCTGGAAATCTAAAAGAGCGGAAGAGTTAATACCCCCTCTTCTCTGCAACTTCTTGCTCTGTGTCCTTGTGCAATGACATTTGCCATTCTCCCACATATATTTACACAAGCCAGATCAGAAACAAAATCACTATTTCCATCCTATGGGGAGGGGGACAGAGTGTGGCATCCAGGGGAGAAGGAAATTTCAGAAGGCATGGCTCTCCCCCGAGGATAAATCCTGTCATTGTGTGTCTTTCAAGTTCTTCAGACTTTGATGTTGTAAGAGATCGAACAGGATCAGGTCATGGATGGCAGGTTTTGAATGCAAACCCAGACAGGCCACCAGGATGTGGAGATGATGTGCTGAGGTGTGGAGCACAACCCACAACGTTCTCCCTCTGCAGCCATCAGGGACAATCTGCAAAACAAATCCGTGTGTGCAAAGTGCTCTACTGCCAAAACAGGCAGGGTCCTGCTCTCGGCTTGGGAGTCACACCAAGGTCTGGCCAGTCCTTCTCATGACACACTGCTAGGCAGGTTTTGGCAAAAGCTTGGTTCTAAAATTAGAGATTTAGAGATTTAGATGTGCTGCTGACTCACAATATGGATTGTGTCAATTCTCCTCACCTTCCTCAAAGAGATGGAGATCACACCTGCCTGTTTTGCAGAACTGCACTGCCCTCTTTGAATGTGTGCTATGGAGTTAGGGGTTGTATGAACTGTGGCCATCACTTTATGACATTCAACAATTCATGGTGAAACCCATCTGTAACCATATAATATATTCCTTAAAGCTCTGTGGCATAGGGAATGCATTATCCCAATTTCAACTATGAAGGTTAAAATGTGTGTCTGTGTGTGTTACAGAAACAGTGGCAGCACTGTTTGCTATGAAGGATGTCTGACTTTTCCCAATAAGGTGTGTGAGTTTATATGATGTACATACACATATCTGCATTAAAACCACTGTGTTAATGCAAGGTTGCCTTCATTCCAATGCGAGGCGCTCAAAAATTACGGAAATTACAGATTTTAGGTAGGTCATGTAACTTCAGTTCAACCCCCCAGTGCGTATGGCTCTATGACACAGTCATTTAGCATATAACCACACACAGATTTCATACCACATTTTCCCTGCTTCCATTTTCAGAACCCTGTGCAAATCACAGTACTGGTTGCACCCTTCAGACTAATATCCATAGGAATCTTTAAATACAAGCTGTTTAAGTGACCTAAATGTAAGGGTTTGCTGCTACTACCCAGTAATAACACGATAGGATAGCCAGGGTATGCATTATCAGAAAGGATAATGAACAATGATAATAACCCTTAATAAGTCATAAGAAATAATAAAGTAGGTAATGAGGTGCCAGTTTTCACAGTTAGCTGTGAAATGTTTCTCATGTTGACTTGAGAAAAACCATATAAGGGGATGAAAATGGCCATTTCTGTTGATTTACTCTCACTTCAACATT
Organism: Climacteris rufus; assembly: GCA_013398175.1. Classification (NCBI taxonomy): domain Eukaryota; kingdom Metazoa; phylum Chordata; class Aves; order Passeriformes; family Climacteridae; genus Climacteris; species Climacteris rufus. Next base: position 246,262 of record VZRZ01000920.1, read on the forward strand.
TCTTCCTAACATCAAATTTGTGAACTGGAACAACGGAGTTTAACCATGTTCTGATACATGTTTGGTGCAGAGAAATCCTTTGAAAAATGCAGAATCGACTGAAGAACAAGGAACAATAAGATATCAGCTAGTTTCTGGATGATTTCCCGTCTGACATTGTAAAAGCATCCAGGACTATTTGTTTAATTTGAAGTAGAACAGTGAGCCATGGAACCATCCTGGAACCCCTCCTAGCACATATGCACATACACAGACCCCAGCAACTCGCTCCCTACCCACAGCCATCTGTCATGTGTGCCAACTGGAGCAAACCACTCAGATTACTCTACAAGAGGCTCATTATAGCTTCCTCTTCATCCACGGGGCTTTTGGAAAAGCTCACAGTCAGGGGGAACATGCAGCAGGGAGGGAAAGCATTCAGGACTGGGGTGCAGTCTTTTCCATTGCTCCACGTCCACATCAAAGTGTAGGCATTGCAGTAACAACCATTGGTATTGTCATTCAGGACTGGGGTGCAGTCTTTTCCATTGCTCCACGTCCACATCAAAGTGTAGGCATTGCAGTAACAACCATTGGTATTGTCATTCAGGACTGGGGTGCAGTCTTTTCCATTGCTCCACGTCCACATCAAAGTGTAGGCATTGCAGTAACAACCATTGGTATTGTCATTCAGGAGAACATCCTTTCTTCCTGGAACATAGGCTAGCTGTTAGGACTGGTAGTCAGCCCAGGCTGACCTTCTCTGGACTGCTTCAAGAGCTTATTTCATTTTTCTTATCTGTAAGTCTGTTTCAAATCATCCATTTAATTTAAATTCTTCCCAGTTTCCCGTCACCACAAGGGAAGTTCTCACTGGAGCAGATTTTCAAGCTCGGTTCCACCATCACAAACTTCATTCCCTGTAATTTCACTGCTGGTCAGACCACATTTATTGTTTCACTGGAGTTTCCTACCATTGAAACTCAGCTCTTTGGGACAGAGATGATTTTATTGCATTGGATTATTCGGTGTTGAGCACAGCAAGGCCCTGATCACAAATACTGCAATATATTAAACAAGAGATGGCAAAGCTACAGAGGAAAACTCTGGCACACAAACAAATCCTTTTTCTTAACTTCTACCTGAAGCAGATGCTGGTGGTACATGTAACGTGTGGGGCTTCACTGATTTACACCCTTGTAAAAATCAGTATTCAAAGCTCCTTTTCATGTGCAGCTTCCATCTAAGTAAAGGGGATACTGCATATCAAAGGCAGCTGCACCAGCCACTTTAGATTTATTAGTAAATCCATTGAAAAAACATTTCCAATGAAATAAATCTCAGCCTGCTGACTTCCTCCTATTCTTTACTTATCCTCTTATTGATTTTTGTCTCGGAGATTTAAACCTCTCAATTTGTTTTATGAGACACTTGTCGAACAGATGACAAGAAAAAAGACAGTGCTGGATATTTTCTTTAGCAGTTTTAAGTAGAAATAAAGAGCATTTCTTTGAAATTAGTCTTGCTCCTGTGACACAGTAGGAAGAAAATATCTGACAAGCCCTTTAGAAGGCATTAGCTCTGTGCATAGAGAAAGCTTACGGGCTGCCACCAACACAGCTTTGTGGCAGCAGTGCCCCAGAAGCTCATTGACAAGTTTGACATGTAAACAAGCTGTTGCTAAAAATATTTAACCTGGGGGACCCTGGCTAGTTGAAGGGGCTAGTAATGGAATACAGATCCTTTCACCTCCAGGCATCTGTTCAAAGCCACGCCATTGACTGAAAGTCATTATCGTCGGGGGGCTGCGCAGAGGAATGAGTAGGTGGGCTCTGCTCTGTGTCTCATGAGCAAATTGTTGCATTGCTGAGCCACCCTGGGATTTTCAACAGAAAGCTGGGGCCGGCACCTTCTGGTGGCTGGGGCAGCCTCTCCCAGGAGGAAAGTGTCCTTGGCTTATTCCCTTCCAGGGACGTGTCACCTGGCAGACACTTGTGTCTTTGCAACAGCCCCTTCCCAAGCTGCTCCTGCTGTTCTGGAGCAATAGAGAAGATGGAGAGAGAAAATGGAGGGGCACATCCATCCCCACCTCCCTCCTGCCTCCTGCCCGGCAGCCTGAGCCTGTCCCAGATGATGAGTGCCAGGGGCACTGCCCTGGAACCCAGATGCCAGCTGGTCATTTCTAAAAGTTCCCTATTTGATTCTAAAGTTTGTCTAATCATACTTTGCTAGGAAAAGATGTCATATAGGCTAAAACACCATCTGCACCTTGCAGACCCACCTTCTGGACCAGGAGTGACAGTGACAGGGCAGCACAAGGCACACTAAAGTGAGGTGCTGACATTCACCCTTGGCAGGGCAGAGTCCTGCCAGACCAAGTGTCTGTTCCTCTTCTTGGCTCTACAGGGTTGGGAAGTCAGGGAGGGGAAATTTCTATTCCGACACATTTTAAATTGCTGTTACTTCACTTGCCCTGCTTTGCTCTGGGCTGTGTGCTCCAATGGCTCTGCCAGCTCTCAGGCAGTCAAACAGCTTTCCCTACATTTTGTTACTTGAGCAGCTCTACACCTAAAATCACACCCTGAAGAGAGACCCAGAGGCAGTGCCACAACCCCACAGAGCCTGGCCCGTGTTACCCCATTTTGGTATCATTTTAACCCCGCTTTGTTCCCCTGGGGTGGCAGCGGTGCCCTCACAGCACCTGTCAGGGCATGGCCATTCTCTGGGGCTGCGCCTGCTTCCCTCAGCCATGGTGGTGCCAGTCAGGGGCCGCCCCGTCCCTCACAGCCTCCCAGCAGCCCTGCATGGCTGAATTCCACCTCATGTCACATATATATGTAACATAGATATGATACAAGTAGGAGAGATTGCTCCCAGGCCGAGGGTTTGCTGGGGTGAGGTCTGTGGGGCAGGGAGGCCCTGTTGTCCTGACAGGCTGGGATGGCTGCTGAGGAGGCCGGCGTGGGGGAAAGAGGTGGGAGGCACTCGGTCAGTCCCTGCTGTCCAGGGAAAAGTCACTTTCCCAAACTCAGTGTTCCTGCTCCAATGGCTTCAGGCTGGCAGAGGACAGCAGGTGCCCTGTGAGGGGACTGGTGCTGTGCCGTCGGCCATGAGCCGCTCCTGAGGGGGATTTAAGCCTGGTCTTGTGTTCTTACAGGCCTTTTGGTGCCACAGCAGGAGGATTTAGATCTATTACTTTTTTTGGTTTGTTTTAAATTACAAACCTGGCACATCTTCTACTTCCCATTTACAGGGTTTTCAATTCCCATTTACAGAGACATCTCGTCCTGGGAGCTCCAGGGCAAACTCCCTCTCCACAGGCGCAGGGACAATGTTGCCAGGCAAGGTTGGTGTTAATTTAACTTTGGGAATAGCAGGAACAATAGGACTGGAAGGGGCCTTCTGGTTCATCAGTCTAGTCCTCTGTTGTTAGGGGCAACTACATTATATAATCCCTTTTGCAAATGAAGCTGGCTCTATCCTAAAGCGAGCTGGGTTATTTTTGTCCCCCTGTGTCCATGGGAAGGCCCTTGGAGAACCTCACTGCTGTAAGGACATCTCCATCCGAGGAGCATCTGCTCACCACGCAGCATTGTTGTTATTAATCTCCAACAGCACAGCTCAATTTCTCATCCTATCACATTTTATCCTTTTCCTAATGCTGTAATGCCCAGGATCATACAGGTCTTCCCCTGGAATACTCTGACTCCTCCACATTTACAACACTGCCCTTATTTTGTGTCACCAGCACAGTCCTACAACAAGTTCATTGATCCTGCTTGAAATATTTATCAATCTAAAGGTTTTGCCTCGAGAAATGGTGCCAGTTGCATGCCAGCAGACTTCCCTTCACCAGAGCCATCACCTCCATTTTTGAAGAGAACGCATTGGGCAGGGCTATTCAACTTGAGTAAATCTATTTATGTCCATAATGTTTGGGTTTTTTTAAATTCAAATTCAAGGTTGTATCTGCAATTCATATTCTTCTATCATATATTGTAAGGATGTTGCATCTCATGGTGCCTGAGAGCTTTATGAACTCCAGGCCCCTGAAGAACCCCTGGATGCCACATCTTATTATATCTCTTATGTATCAGCATAAGTCCCCTATATTTATAACCTCCATTTTCTTTTACTCTGACTCCATGCTGATTTTTTGACACAATTAGTGTTGACCCTTCCTAAAGGATTTGTTTCCATCTGATCTCTTGGCAGGACAAGAGACAAAAGGAGTTGTGCAGGGCCTTAATTACTTAGTGAGGAAAAATCCAGAGGATCTCCTGTTTTCTTGTATCCTGACTATCCTGTCGATGGTGAGCATTGCAGAGGAGGGGTCCTGTTACAAAGAGACCTGCTTCCCACCCTCTTTTTTGGCACTTCTTAGAAGGCCTCTTTAGAAGGGACTAATGGCCCTCTGGGACAAGCCCTCTCCTGCCAATAACCGTAGGTCAAAAGTTAAACTGAGCAGTGGAGAATGAAAACCGGATAAAATGCACTATAAATCTTGACATTCTAATTGAGAACTGTCCAATGCAAACTGCAGTAGTGCGTCTGGTTTACCTCAGTGCTCTACAAGAGGCCAGATCCTTAATGGCTTGAAGTATCCTACTGATTTTTACTGGCACTTCTCAATTGATTAAGACAAGCAAGATTTGGTCTTTGAAAAGAGTTAAATGTCGATAGTTAATGTGATTTCTGTAGCCATAGGAGCAGAATGATGGGTTTGATTTCACAGCAAAGGCATGTTCATCTCATCTTTCAGGCGACAGTGACATGACTGCGTATGTGTGTCTGGGGGCAGAGATCTGCAGGACAAAAAGATCTGTAGACAAATACAGCTCATAAAGAGAATTTTTTACTGAAGTAGAATTTGCCTGAACATAACAAGCCATCTAAGATGTTTTATAGATATTTTTGCTGTCTGAGGTAAATGGGGGAGGATTACACCTATTTTACAGACTGGTGAAATCAGAGCTTGAAGAATTTAAATGACTCACCCAAGATTACACAATAACTCAGTAGCAGACCCCAGCAGAGTCTGGAGTGCCAGGGCTCAGAACACTGGCCCAAACTGTCTCCTTAGCCTTGTCATCTCTGTCAGACATACATCACTTTCAGACACTTAAAATACAGAGTCAAAAATAGCAGAACAGATCTTGTTTATTCCTCTGCTTATATATTAAACATAAGTTCGCTTTCAGTGAATAGTTTTGTTGTTTATATTTTCATGGGAATTCTAATCTTTGAAGCAATTCATTCCAGACTTTTGCTATTCCCTCTCACAAAGCAACACATAGATACTGGAACAAAACTACTGCTACTACAAGCAGACCACTGTGGTTCCCATCCTAGAAGCTCAGGAGAACTATCCTGTAACATTAGACTGCAACAGATTTTTATTAATGTTACACCTTGGAGCTCTTCTCTGAATAGGAAACTTTCCTCCAAATTTATTTGAAATAATATCCCTATGCCCTGAGCTGATTTTTTTTCAGCCTGGTTAACATCATAAAATGGATCATTAATATGTCCTTTGAAACTGATGCCAGTTCTGTGTAGCTTGTACAGTCTGTATGTGCTGGTGCAAAGAAATTTGTTCCTACTGTACAGGATGTGTGTGCCAGGGAAGAGAGAGAGGGTTAAGAAAGGGAAAACTTATACTGGAATGTAGTGGCATAACAAATCCATCCCTAATCTTGAAAGCTCCATAGTGCATGAGTAATGAAACTAAAGATGAATTATTACATCTTGCACTCATAATTTACAGGTATGAGTGTATTATCTTACAGCATAAATATTCCATTTAGGCTTTGTGATGGGATTTTTCTCCATATAGGAAAATAAAAGTAGTATTAGTCACATGTCCATAGCTTTGTCAGTGGTTGCAAAATGTTTTTCTTTCCAGGAGGAAAGCATACTGAATAATGCAACACTTCTATTTAGGCTGCTTTTTCATACATTGACACTTTCAAAATCTAGAAACAGTTCTTTTAATTTTAAGGGCTGCAATGTCTGCTCCCTTTATTCCTGCCCTTTATCATCTTACACACCATGGGCTTATAGACAAGGGGGAAAAAAAACATTCCAGTGTCTAATAAATCTGAAATCCATCAGGGGCTGCAAAGTGTTCATTCTCCTGCCTTGGTTCAGATCGTGTTACATTCAGCAGCACAACAAATGCACTTTGTGCACCAACACCGATGCATTAAGCACTTTTGTTCATTTTTCCAGGGTGGGAACTAAATCCATTTTTTTAGAGTTTTGAAAATTTTTAACAAAGAGAATGGCTGCACAATTGATTTCCAAGCAAAGAGAAGGGAAACTTGCATTACAATAGTTGTTTCTGAACAGAATTTTAATATTGCTAAAGGACTTTAAAAATATTTTATGCTTCAAGCCTTCTCTAGCATGCAGCGCTCTACCTTTGGTTTTTGGAGCTAATTTATGAGAAACTCTCTGTGTGCAGGTCTCAGTAGTCCTTTTTTTGCTCTTAGACCTTTTGCTGCCTGTTACAGTGAAGTTGCACATGCTGTGCTTTCACAAATGGGAATTTTACTTTTGTTCTTTCCTGTTGCATTTCCCTAAAATAAAATATTTTGGAGGGGGGGAAAAGAAAGTATTTTATTACTGTTTGTGTAAGGAAATAATGTAATGTGGGGCCAACTCTTTGGGCACACCAGGACTGATTTTCTAATACATGATCTCACAAGTATGAGAGATTTTATTTCAATGAGCTCAGTTCACAGCTACGGACCTAAAAGAGGAGTAGATTAATAGGTGTCAGGCAATTTAATAGTTTCTTTCTGACCCTTGTAGACAGCTTTTTTTTAGAAGAGCTGAGCCCTCAGCAAGGTGAGTTCTACAAATCAGAATCCAATTATGCCTCTAAAAACAATAGCACTTCTCTCAAATATCTGCATCTCAGTTTCTGCTTCTGTGAAATGGAAGGACTAATAATGAGCTAAATCATTATTAGTTAAACGAGCAGGGAAACACATCTATGAAATGCTTTTAGATTCAGGGATGCTAAGAAGCATTAAAACAATACACGATTTATAGAACTGACCTGTCAAGTTTAAAAATGTTCATGGAGATATTTCAAAATTGGTTCCACACAAAAATTAAGTTGCATTTATCAAAAGCAGAACTATTTGCAAAGTGAATAGTGACCAGTGTGTACAGATTAAGGAAGAACAGCAGTTTTAGCTGATGTAACTGGGGCATTTCTACATGGCACGAGTTTTCAAATCTAAGGACACACAAGTTGAAGGGCAGAACAAAGAAAGAGAAGCTGGAGAGATGTTCAAAGACAAACTCTAGGATGGGCACATGGTGATCTGAAAGATCTGCTGAGTTTGTGTGTACAGAATTTAGAGGGGGTTGTTATCTTCACACGTGAGCATTTTCCTACACACCAAAATTACGCACTTACATATTGGCAGATTTGAAAACATGAGTGGCCCCTATGTGGGGCAGAGCTGAAATCAGGGTCAGGTCTCAGCAAGGATTCACTGTTATGTTAACTTTTTGTCTTGTCCTCAGCTTAAACAGAAGAGACAGCAGAGCAAACACCCCAGCCCATCCCATCATCGGGTGCTGTGCTGGATTAAACAAGATCAGAATTCAGACCTCTCATTGCAGGTAGGAAAAATAAATTATGTCTTCCATGTTACTTCTGCCAAAGAAGTGGGTTTTTTTTCCCCTTATGATTAAGTCTGATATTTTGAGCATGCAGAGGACATCTGTGCATTGTAGAAGGTACTTCTGCTGCTGCACACACTTTCATCACGAGCAGCTTACCAAATGTGAAAAACTGTAAATGGTTACAAGAGTTTCCTTTCAAAAAACAATGTTCCCAATGCTGGCATGAAATACTTGCCTGAGGAAAAGATGTTAAGGTTATTTAAAAATCATAGATGGTACCAGTGAGGTAGCAAAGGGAAAAAAATCACTATGGAGAGGGATCTCAAGGAAAAATATCTGGTGGCCACTCCTTTCTCTGGCTGATCTTTGGGTGGCCAGCAACATCACTGCTTTAGTTGTAAGGAGTCCCCCCATTTAAGCAAAAGAAGATGGTCACATTTTAAAGCAGAAGCATGTTTAGAGCTGCAGTCCCCAGTAAGTATTTCTTAAAAAACGGTTGAAACTGTCAGTATTTGAGGAAAGCTGGAGGTATTGCAGCCATTTCCTATCAGATGATGTCTCTCTAAGTATGTAGGGTAATAGGACTACTCTGAGCAGATTAGGTTAAATACTGAACTTGCCTTCATTAATGCTGATGGAAACACAGAGCTCAGTATTCTGTGCAAAATTATATTTTGAAGGAAAACCTCCTTTTAAGTAAGACTATACCAGTTCAGAACTGTTAAATTTGATACTGTTGTAACATAACACATTTCAAAACTGAGTGTCAAGAAGTAGAAATGTTCCAGTCCTGTAAGTGCAAATTCATAAACTTCCATATTTTTGGTGGTCTTTGTTTCTACTTTTAAAACTAATTGCCATCAGAAAACTTTTTGTGGGAAATCAATGTGGCAAACTTACTCCAAAGGATCTTGAGATCTTGAGGCAAGTAATTTTTCAGTGATTTTAGGCTCATTATTCTTATTAAATAGTGAGTAAAGTAATCATCCTTTATCTGTGGCCTCTGTATTTTTGTTTGCAGTACAAAACTGCAACAGAGGGCTCAGAGAGTAACCTTGTTTCCTGAGCAATACTGGTGTCCCTGATGATTCTTGTACACTAACAGGGTAATAATAAACAGAAATGCCTTTTGAATTACAAGTTCCATTGGAATCACAGGGGGAAGGTCAGTGTTCACCAAATTGAGGGAGACAAAACTGGCATGAAAGGAATTTTATGTTCGAGCTCCTCAGAGGGGATTAGAAGTGCTTTCTTACTAGTGACTGAAAGGGAGCTGGAATGGTGTCACTGAATGCACAGACATTGCCCTGCTTATGCACATGCACACACAGCCACCACACACAGCAGCACAAGGACCAAAGGCATGAGGCTGCTGCAATGTTTGAGGGGCTTTTAAAAGACATTTTTTTCATCCTTCATCTCCACATGCTAAATATATAATAAGATACCTTGTTTTCTTGCCCTGCAGACCCACATGACCAAAATGAGGGACATTAGTAAGTGTTAGAAAAAGTATTCAAGTGTGAAATGAATTTCTCAAACATTAATAAGTATTTCTAGAACCTCAGTTTCATAATTTGACAGTTCCACAGTTAATAAATCACAGCAAAAGGAAAGTGTGATAACAGCAGAGCAAAAGGAAGCCTGGATCTATGAAGTGCAACTGAGGGATAAGTGAAAGAAGCATGCTGATGACCCTGAGTTTACTTTTGGGTTTTCTGAGCTTTCACTCAATTAAATTCATTCCTCTCCTCTAAAGACCTATTATGTGCCTTTACCTACGTTCCTAACTGATTTTTCTTGTAATTCAGCTCCTTTGCCAAGTTATTTCCATGATTTAAGGAGTACTGATTAAAAAAA
>VZRZ01000920.1:255764-286145 GCA_013398175.1 Climacteris rufus
AAAAAAAAAAAAAGAGTAACACAGAGATGAAAGGAGCATCCACACTGTATTCGAGAAGGTTTCTGAAGAGGTGGGAGGTGGGTTGATTTTAATTAACTTCCTGAATGAAACAATTCAGGTCTGGAGTTGGCAATCTCCAATAATCACTTTTTGGCCTCTGGATGAAAAAGGGAGTCAATTACACAAAACAATGCAACCAAAAGGCAGTCAATGGAAGGAAGTAGTTATGTGTATTACAGCAGTACACACATTAGGAGAGGCCCAGCATCCAGAGGCCCAACATGACATTAGTCCCCACTGTGGTAGACAGTAAATACACACTGGAAGAGACAGCCCCTTACTCCTAAGCTTATCTTCTCTGCAAGACTAGTTCCTGTTTATATATTTTGAGCATTTCCCCTAATTCAAACTATATGCACAGAAAAAGCCTTAACTTTACTGTGAGTTGCTGTCCCAGGAGTCCCACAAACTGCAGTTCCAGTTACCCAGTGACTGGTGGGACCTTTCTGTACTGGGAACATCACCTGGCATCACTCAGCTGCTCCTTCATCCCTAAGTCTCACCCTCTGCACCACCTTCTGTGTGTTGTGAAAAGAGGTGGCTTAGACCATATTTTCCCTACGAGGAGCTAATACAGAGCTTGAGGCAACGTCTAAAACTTTCCAGTTGCCATTACACAAGATAGATAAGAATGAGAGGAGAAAAAGGGTCTGATAGAGAGAATGGCTTGCCCAAGATCACAATAAGAGGGTTGTCTGCAGATCTTTGTTCAGCCCTTGCCACTACAGCAACAGCAGCACAGCACATCCTCACTTCAGAGACACATCTATGCTACTGCACCTTCCACCTACCCAGCAAAGCTCCCAGACTTCTGCTGAGCAGGGGATGTAAGCAGGAGGATTGTGTTAAAACTGCTCTGTGGTTTTCTGCTGCTGGGAGAGAGAGCAAACCCTTGAGAAGGAGTTCCGAGTCTGAACTCTGACACCTGTCAGCTCCACTGCCATTAATGTGGTAATTCTGGGTTAGGATTTGGTTTAAGAAGGCATCCTCAAGCAGGAGAGCACACTGGTTTAAAAGCAAACATATTTATGAAAGGTTGCCCTGGAGTGGTTGTTTTTATTGATATAATTCAAACCAGAATCTGACCCACTGACTTTAAGCCCAGAATACAATTATTCAATAGTTTAACCAGCAAGGTAGTATCTGTGGTAAGAAAATAAAATGGGCTTTTAAAAGTGATATTTCCTTTATGATTCCTGGTGTATTTTTCCTTTTATCAGCAGAATTATGGAGTTAAGGAGTAAACAGAAAGGGGCTATGGGAAAAACAGGGAAGCTTCAGGGCTGTGCTTTTATCAGAATGGCACATGTCCCATTGCTTCATTCTGAATCACCTGATCTATGGATTTAGCAAAAGAAATTTTGAGACACTTGAAAAATGAATGAAAGTGATCCTGAATGGGAGGAAGAAAAGCTTAAAGTAAATAGCTTAAGTCAATCTGTCCAAATGTCACATGTAAGGATGGCTCTGCTCTGCTTAATGACAGGAAAGCAAGGAAGGTAAGGGGGAGGAAGGGACCCTTTTTGAAGGGCTGTTGTTCTAATGTACCTGTGTTTATTTTAAAAGCTTTTCAAGGAGGTAGGGAGGGAAGCTACTGTCTCTCAGTGATAAAAGTTGAGTGATTGAAGACCCCATTTGGGGGCAATCTGTTCTCTGTCTCTGTAGTTGCCCACCAAATCCCTGATATGCAGGTAAAGCGAGCTTGGGAGAAGATGGCTGATGGGAGAGGACTAAGAATCAGAATTCCTGGACTTTATTTCTAGTTCGGACACTGACTGTGTGTGCAGGAAAATAATGTGGAAGTTCACTGAAACCACCTCTCTGGCAAATGGGGACCACAGTCTTTCCTCCTTTCCTAAAACAGGGAAGCAATGAGGCTGAAGGGTGTCTGCCAAACAGATTGGGTTCATGGTGAAAAGTGGCTCAGACACCTAAAGTACCTGGTAGTTAAAACAGCCCAGTGTGTAGAGCTAGATCCTCACTGAAGGAACTCTGATTCCTGTAACATATCTGTTCCAATTAGACACGGTGTGTGAACACCTGCACCCACCATCTCCCTGTTCTGTGGCAAATAATCTCATGGTTTATGGCTCTCCTATTACAAAGGGATTCTGGCACAGCATCTGATATTAAATATCAGGCTCGAGTCTACTGTGCTGTGTGAGAGCCAGTCTGTTTTAAAAGACAAAAGCTTTTGCTTCAGTTGCTATCATGTACAGACACTGTAACCTGGCTCTTGTGGAGGAAGCTGGCTGTGGAACATCTCCCGGCAGGTTGCTGAAGATAAAGGTATTCTTGGTTTTAGTTCCAGGAGATTGTTCTGCCAGAAGTTCAGAGTCAGTTCCAGCACTCGCTGACCCCTGCTGTCCTCACACACCTCAAAATGGCCCTTATTTAGCAGAGAGGAAAAATCTCTTTCTCCCTGCCTCTCTCCTGTGCTCTCTCTCTTGTAATGTTGTCCTTTACGAACAATGACACATTCTCACTGCTTCTCGTGTGCCCTTCCATTGAGATGAAAAGCTAAGTCCAGATTTGTTTTTGCTGTCATTCCAAATGAAGCCAGAAGAGCTATTCTGGGAATCATCTGCACTCTGCACTTTACCTAAACAAATTTGAAAGGACAGGTTTTTGAATGCAACTGATCCTGCAAGGTACACAGGGTCTTTAGTCAATGAGAGAGAAGGACATTCACAGCCACACTCTGGAAGGCTGGGCTTTTTCATTGCACATGCAAAATGCTTCCAAACCTGCTTGTTCTCCATAGTTTGGGATGTGATCAAATTCCTTAGAAAACATAAGAAACAAGACGAGAAAGAGAGAAAGAGAGAAAGAGAGAGAGAGAGGAGAGAGAGAGAGAGAGAAAGAAAAAGAAAGAAAGAAAGAAAGAAAGAAAGAAAGAAAGAAAGAAAGAAAGAAAGAAAGAAAGAAAGAGAAAGAAAGAAAGAAAGAAAGAAAGAAAGAAAGAAAGAAAGAAAGAAAGAAAGAAAGAAAGAAAGAAAGAAAGAAAGAAAGAAAGAAAGAAAGAAAAGAAAAAGAAAAAGAAAAGGAGAAAGCAAACCTGTAGAGAAAACGAGTACATCTGAAAATTCTGAGGACATGAGGCCAAAGCTGGGAATACAGATTCCTAGGTGCTGGTCCTACCCCAGTCCCCAATATGCCTGGTGGCAAAAGGATCAGATTTTCACACACATAACACTCTGAGTGTGCTTAGCAAACTGAGCTGTTTTGCAAATCTGAACATTCTTCTGTGTGGCTAAATAGGAATTGAGCTCTTAAAAGGCAAGTGCCCAAAGAGTTTGAACAAAGTCTTCCCTTTCGGCTTGTTGCTCCCAACCCAGTACTTTATTTGGCCTTTTTACTTTACTGTGACAAGACTCACATTACAGTAACTCTACTCTTTCAAATGTCTCACTACTGTATTTTCTGTGGCCAGGTTTCAACAGGGCACATGGTGAACAGGACACAGATAGAGAGGAAATGATAGATAAATTACTGATAGACAGCATAGACAACAGACAAAATGAGGAACAGGAGTTTGAACTTCATACAGAATGGGAACAGGGAACTTTGAAAGGTCATAGGTGGAAAACAGGAGGAGGTTTCTGGAAACAGGGAAAGACCTAATAAGGATAGAAGATATCTTCTGTGAAATTTGATTGAGATTGGAATTGTCACTAGCATCTTTTTCCTAGTGAGTGCCATGAGACAAGAGGAATTGCTCCTTGGAAAACAAGGCAGTTCAAGAAATACAAGGCAAGACTATCACAAACAGACTACGTTAGTTTATTAATACTAAAGTTCCCTCCCACACAGAATTTTCCTGTCTTTTCTATGACTTATAGTAATTGAAAACAAAATTTCCTAGAAATAAGCCTGAACGCTGTCTCAAAGCCAAGACAAACAGCACCACCCCAGCAAGTCTTCAGATAAGTTTGGATGGTGTTTAGTAAAATCTCAGTGCAGAATTCCTGAACCAGGGGAATCGAGGCTCAGCATGGCACAGCTCAGAAGTTTGAATTTGGGTTAAGTTTTATGTCCCACCTTCATTTTCTCTAGCTCCCCATTGGAATGGACCACAAAGGGCAAAGATTCTGACCCCTGAAAGATCTGCCCACGTGAGTTGGGCTCTTTGTCCTTGAGGATCTCTGGCTGTCACTTAATGGAGCTGCAGCCCAAGAAGGGAGACAGATGGTACTGATGGACTGAAATTATACTCAGCTAAGTGCAAAGCTATAACTGCTATTTGTCATTCTAACATCACTGATTTGTCTAGAGAGAAAAACAAATAACTTGTTGGGGGAGTAAGGAACTGCCTGGCTGTGGCCAGGCCAGATTGGAAGTGGGTGTAAGGCTGAGCACACAGAGACCCAGGTGCCATCAGCACTCGAGGGAGGTTATTAGGATGTCATTTCAGTTTCTTTCTCTGTCTGTCTTTCTCTCTCTGCTTGCTGTGGAGGTGGAAGGTGCTTGTGTTGTGAGGTGAACTGGGGAGTGAAGATAAAAATCTGTGGTAAGGAAACGCTACAGCTTTATCTCTGCTCTTTGATGTGGCAGGACAAATTAATTGATAACAGAACCAGCCAAAGCAGATGTGGTCATGGCCTTCTGAACTGCCCTATTGCAAGGAAAGGGCCGAGCAACATCAAAGACAAAGGTCAGCCAGCATTCCCCAAGCACAAAAAGACAAATCATGACAGGCAAATAGCTCAGGCTGCCATTGGAAAGGAGTTATTACCACAAAAGATGATGTCTGGCACATGGCCACTCTCCCCATCAGCTGGACACCGTGGCGTCTCTTCTCTGCCATTTCCTCCTGCACCCACAGGCAGAGTTTGGGCTTAGCATTTTCCTGTGACTGCTACTTTGTGTGCAGTGGCACAGGAGAATTAAAGCACAAGGCAGAATCCAAGGAACTGGCCAAAGCCTGTGCAATGGGATTAGAAAATGAAGCTCTGCTACCTCAAGTCCTCTTGTAGCCATGTCTTTTAAAACTGTGGTAAACCTATTTGTTCACTACCTGCAAAGAGTAAAAAGATTTGGTTTTTAGTCCCAATTCTACCATTTTCTGCCTAGAGCAAATCAGTTCTTGTGTCTGAACCTCTTCTAAACTGGATGTGACAAAGTCCATTCTGAGACCTCCAGAGCTAATAGAACTCCAGCTGATATTAATATTTTATATCAGGTATTGTTTGTTTCAACCATTCCCTTTACTGTTTTCTCTGAGTATCTTGATGCTTTTCTAACATGCTCACGATCTGTAACAAACATTTCAGGAATCACTGAACATTAAACACTGACAGCAAAGGAGCTGAGTGCCCAGCAGTTTCAGTTTAGTTTCTTTGTTCCCTGTTCCTCTATCTGGGAACAGAAATATTTGTCCTTCAAATACGATGACCTTCCAAGCTGAAACCTTCACTCCCTTGGCAAGTAGTTATTAACAGATTTGGGGTTTATATGTTCTCTTTTTCCTTAGTACTGGATTCCTTACGGACTTTGATGTATTCATCCTGGCATTGCCATACAACATCAGCATGGTATAATAACTCACCATGCAATTAATCCTTTTTTTCTTCACCTGCTGTCCAGGTGTTTTTCCACTATGTCTCAGTGTCTCATCAGAGGGAGATGCTGACACTCATCTCATGCCTCTGCCCAGTGATTTTCTTCTGGTAAGAAAGACAACAGACCAAGAGACTCTTGGGAGCCATGAAACTTTCCATCCTTGTTCCTGGACATCCCAGGACATGGAGTCACATAACAGAGAGCGCTGACCAATAGCTGAAATATAACCAGAATGTCTAAATGACTGATCCACCCTCACTGAGGAGGGTGGATACAGGGTTCTCACTATTTTTCCATCATTCACGAGTGTATAATACAATAGTACACAAGACACTGATTATCTGGGAATTAATTTCTTTTCACTACAGGAAGACAGTTCAGCAGCACATCTCAGTGTTCTCAGGCATCCCAGGAGAGTTGCACAGCACTGGCTACCAAGAGATGCTCAGTTGTTCCACTTTTAAGTGTCCTTGTGCCCATTATAACATTGTAATAAAAATAACCAGAAGCGGGTATGTGTTCCCAGCAGGCATCAGTGATTCATAGCAAACTGTAAAAACCAATGCATGACATAGATAAAGGCATTTGAAGCCCCAAGACACAACTGTGGTGTGTGTGCACCCCGGCCAACGTCACCGGAATCCAGAGGACTGCAAAGGCTTATCCCCCATCGCGAGCAACAATATGGCTGTGGGACAGGTCACATTTGTCATCAGCCAGAGCCCGTCCTTCTCCTGCAGGGAAACTTAAAGGAGAGATCACAAAAGTAGGAAAGCTCTGGGAGGCAGCCCAGACAATGTTCTCTGAAGTTTTCCTTCAAGGAATACGGGCAGATTAAACCACAATACCCAAGGCTCCTTTTTGCTCCTCTGTAAAAGCAGAGGGATGTCAGCTCTCCCCAAGGACCTCAGCTCTCCACTTGCAGACCTGTGACTCCCCTGGGGAGGGAATATCTTGATCACAGTGTGATGCCTACTTGGTTTTTTGTTTGCTTTTGTTTATTTGGTTGGTTGCTTTTTTACTGGAGACAAGAGTTGAGTGGCTTTTGTCCCTCTTACCCCAGGTAACCTTGCAGACATGGAAAGTTACTCTGCAGGGAGAAGCTGCATCAGGGAGGGTAGTAAATGTGTCACACTAGAGGAATAAAGTATTTTATACTTAGTGGGATGTTTATAGACATGAGAGCAGTTACACCTTCTCAGACCTAAAAATGAGCTCTACTGGTTTCAGGGGGAACACTCTCGTTAGCAAAAGTGAGAATCCAACCCACTGAAGTTATTTCTGATTTAAATTCAGTGTAATTGCAGGAGAGTTAGACCAAACTAGTGCAGTTCTGGCAAGTCTGAGGAAAAGGGGAACTGGTGAAATTTGTAGCTGGAATGTGAGAGGCAGTACCAATCTGGACCATGGGTACACACACCAGGAAAGCTGACCCTGGGTCTCCAAGTGACCCTCATCCATCTACAGCTTCTCTTTGCCTTGGTTTTTCTGTCTGTCAGGGTGGGAAAGTGACATTGACCCTTTTTTGGAAAGTGATGTGACAAGCACAAAGTATTAGCCTGTTAGACAGCTGTGGGAAGCACTGAGAGATCTCTTGGAATTACAGATACAGAAACAAGGAAAGATTTTGTCAGCTGGATGCAAGGACTGAAAAAAAAAGACATTCTGACATGCTATTGCTGCTGAAGTGCCCTCCCTAGAGAGGTCTGGTGAGGGCATTTCTCAGTGCCCACTCTTTATCTGAACTCCTCCGCATGCCTCAATCCTAATCCAGCACAGCAGAGACTCATCCTATTGTGTTAAAATCAAATGCACTTACAGGTAAATGTCACTCTGCCATAAAAAGAAAGGAAACCACTTAACTTTCTGTTTCTTTGTCTACCTGCCTCCATAATAGTTCTTGTCAATTTACATTATTCATGACTACCAGAGAGAACTTAAAATGTATCTTTCAATGGAATATAATGCAAACAGTTTTCTGTGTGGGCAGGGTAAAACAAAATAATAATTACAATACAAGATGATAGTGCTTATAACAAAATATTATTTCCATAAAAAGACTTCTGTGGCAGGATTACATACTCCAGCAACAATAAAAAATACTGAGAAAGAAAAATATCTCTGTTGGCATATTAGATTCTATCAATGACACTGATGGTTTCATTGTCTAAATAAACATTGTGTGTAGATAAAATGTGACCTGCAAAGTGAATCATTAGATTGACAGGATAAAGCAAATCAACTTTCTTCTGTCTTTATGCCTCCCACCCGACACATAATCAGACTTCTCCCTATGTGGGCACTCCAACTGCAAGCATCTGTCAGGATCAGCTATTCTTGTAGCTTGGGTTTGGGAGTTTATGATAATCTGACAAAATTGCATCAGTCCATTTCAGACATTTTTCCCTCTCTTTTCAGCAATATGACTACTTCACATTATGTCTTTAAATGAACGTTAACATAGGTAATTTGATTTTGCAACTTAGGATAATGCCCTACACTGTGTGTCAGCATGTATATGTGTGTACACATCACATGTATGGAATCTACTTAGAAAGAACACACATTGCAATGTAGCCACCCCAGCCTAAATCAGTGACTAGAAAACCTAAAGGGAAGATTTTTCCATTGTTCTAGCTGAGCTTCTGCAGGGCTTTCTGGTAGATTTATTCTACTTTAAAGGTGAAGTAAATACTGTTGGATTAAGGGTCTCAGTATATCAGGCCTCAAAAGATGTGTGAAGCATTAAGAGGACACTCAAGAGTATCTAACACATTAATTCAGGCTAACTCTACTGCCCAGAGCCAGAACAATAAATATTAAGGTGATAGAGTTGGCATAAAATAACTAAAGCAAAATCTTGCCCAGACACACAGCTCCAAGTGGATCCAAAAGACAGCTGATGGTCTATGGAAGATAAGATGACAGGGACATATTCTCCTACAGCCTCAATCAGCACATCCCACAGGTCACAGGCCACACAATGACAGGCACTTGATGCAAACAAAACTGTTAAAAAAAATACACCTGCAGAAGTGATTGGATTGTGTTGCACTGTGTGAAAAATGACAGCCCGGGACATCACCTACCTACCTCCAGCTCCTCTGAAATTGCCACTGTTAAGAATTTTTTGACAATATTTTTGCTGGAAGAGGTCCCTCCCATGTTACTACAGAGTCTTGATGAACCCTCGTTTATTCATCTTCCCCAGGACGCTGGTGACCTTTCTGTAGGGTGGAAATGCTTTCAGAAACTATTAATCTCTCCTCTGGGGTGTGTAGAGAGAACCCATGGAGAGAAAGGCTTCCATGATCTTCCTCAGCCCTGTCAACAAAGATCAGAGCCAGAAACTGGGTTTCTTGTTTGGCAATGCACAGGAATAAGCACAAAGCTATTACAGGGCAGGGCTCTGTAAAGATGAAGGGCTGAGAAACACGGAATGGAAAAGCAATGCTGCTCAGTAAATATTGATAGATGTTCCCTGCTCTCCCTCCACCTCTGCTGCACAGAGATCCCCTTCCCTGCTGTCTTTCAGGCTGTCACTCTGCAGACTGGAACATGCTTCCCTGCATCTGAGGGCTGTTTCATTTAAAGCAGGTTTCTGCATTTGCTCTGCCCAGTGCAGAGGTAAGAGAGGTGGAAGGAAACTTTCCACTCAAGGCTCTCTGCTCAAGGACAACAGCAGAGATGCAACCCCAGCTTACTGCAAGAAATGAGGTGAAAGGTTTTGTCAGTGTTGATCAGTGTTCATTTCACTAGTACTGATTTCCCATTTTGGTAGAAAGATCAAGAGCTGAATGCTGAATAGAAGGAAGACTAAACCAAACTTTCTTCTCAGGAGATGATCATTGTAGGTCAGGCTTGAAGCATATTAGCTGGGTATTATTAGAGGAAGAAATGCTGAAACTCCTGCTGTGCCTGTTTGGCAGATAAAGAATTTCAAGCTCTGGGGCAGACAGATCAACAATAAATTCATATTAAGAAGTGTCTGTGAGATTTGCTAACGACTTCATGTACCTCAGGGCCGGGACCATGGCCTTTCATGTGTTTATAAAGCACACAACTCAACAGAGCCTGCTCTGAGCAGGGCAGCCACGTTTCTGCAGCACAGGTAGGAACCATGCAACAGTTCTGTGGGCAAACACATGTGCCAGAGGAGCTGTGCAGGTTCAACACTACAGCCCTTGGACAGGTTTCAGTGCCAAATGATCTGTCCAACCTTCTCTCCCTTCTACCAAGCAAGGCAGCTTCTCCCCAAACACAGAGAGGGGTGATGGCAAAGTCCTGGACAACAGCTGAGGGTTTAACTCAGCTCTCATCCCAAACTCCAGAGTGAGTCCAGTTCCTGCTTCTCTGTAAGTCTGGTTCTTCACCAAAGTGAAAGCACTTGGTATGGGATGCTCTGAAAGTGTCTAAATTACTAAAGAGCAAGAGAAGTGACTGAAGCCTGCTGTGCTCCGAAGCTTCTGGCCCTCAGAGCAGCACAGCTCTTCTCCCTGAACAGCAGCCCTAAAACCAAACTGAAAATTCAGCATAGAAAGGTGGTGTGAGGTTGAATTGGATGATTTTGCAAAGCACTAACAGAAACACTGAGTGTCATTTTGCTACTGCTCTGTGCAGGCAACAAAGGGAGAGTGAGGTGAGGTGGAGGAACAGGGTTCTCTCCCAGGATTGCTTTCAGTCAGCCACCTCTGCTTTTGCCATGCAAAGCTGAGGCAGAACTCCCCATTCTGCTACTCCTCCCTGTCATTCTGGCATCCTGGCTGCTGCCAGGTTTCCTCTTTCAGATTAAACAGGTTCAAAAGTAAAATCTTCCCTTGTGCAGGGTATTCACAGAACTCTTTGGGCTCGGGCAGGGTTTGAGCCCAGCATGCTGTCACACACCAGAGGGGAGGCAGAGGGACACATTGCTGCTCAGAGTTTATATGGACAGCAAATTTATCCTGGCTTCAGGAGGTCCTGCTTTCTCTGCCCCCTCTCCATCATAATTAGACACATCAAAGAGCTGATCTGTCATCCGAAATGGCAAGATGCCTAACATTTATATTAGAAGGAGTCAAGCCCCAAGCAAGCAAAGATCAAGAACATGATGGTGAATGTGAGGGGGAGATTGAAAGTCTGTCTGTGGACCTCAAGGAAGCTGAAGCAATGGAAAATGTACAAGCAAAGAAGAAAAGGCAATCAACCTCCCAATTAAAATCCCCAAGGATGAGGGTTTTGTCTGTGTTTGTATTAATCAAGGATAAGAAATCAGACAACTCAATGAGACAGGAGGAATTGTAGTGAACAGCAGAGGACAGGGAAAAGCTGGGGGTCACTGGGGGATGGGCACACACAGGAAGAAAGAAAACAATGACTAAAAATTTAACTACAAGGTGCTTAAAGGAAATAAAAATCTCCCCAGGTGCCGGGAGTGTTCTAAAGGCAAGACTGGCTTTACTCACCCCTCGACCTAAGCAGCAGGCTTTCTTCAAAGCACAGACCTACTCAAATATGCTTATGCAAAGGGCTTTAAAAGCTTTTATTGACAGCACTTAGCAGCTATGGCTTTCCTGAACCTCAGCTTGCCTGAGGTGAACACTGTGTGGGTTTAATTTCTTCCTCTGGTCAGGGATGGTGCCCTTCAGTTCAGGGACGTGCTGGGCAGGAGCTGGGGTGCAGCACAAGGTTCTCGCTCACCTCTGGAGCTTTGAATCAGGAATTGTGCAGCTGTCCCTGCCTCTCGCACCCACAAGGAGCAGATCTCACTCAAACCCACACTGATTAGCCCAAGGCAGTAGATGGTGTCAGTGTCAGCGCCAGGATTAAAACTCCAGTGGTTTTTGGCTGCCAGTCTGATGCTCGAATCGCTAGACCACACCTCTCATTATAAAATAATTGTCTGATTTTCCCTTTGAAATCAAAGCTGTTTACAATTATATGGGAGAGAGCAAGAAAATGCAATCTGGGATGGTTCTCTTTAAAAGCATTTGCACCTTTTTTATGTAAAATTTCAGCTTAAACAAACCCTGTGCATGCAGTTGTTAGGGGACTCCATTTAATCCCTTCTTTTCCTTTTAATTTGAAAGTAGGATTTCTTGTCCCTTTTGGAGAAACTCTCCAGATTGAGGTGAATTAATGTATTTTTATCTTATTGAGAACTGCTGATTGTGATGAATATAGAACATTACACTTTGAACATAACATAAATGTCTACTGCTAAATGAGTAGCTGAAGACTTTGGTTGTGGATATCTTAGGAATTTATGAGTGTTACATAGGTGCAAGGTTTTTCTGAAATAATCCAAACTAGATCTTAACACCATAACATTTTGTATTGAGCATGTGTTTCTGTATGAATTGGGTAATTTTCTATTACTGCTAATGAAACAGTAAAATTTTGAACAATTAAGCACTCCTAAGTAGTAAACTCGTGAGCAGACTAAACTACTGAATGCCTTGAGCTTCCCTAAAAATCCACAGAACTCTGGCATTTCAAGTTGTGCAAGGATCTAAAATCCTGACTGAATTAGGCCTGATTTAGTAACAGAGTGGGACACCACCTTTGGAGGGGTTTGACAGAGTTGCACTGAAACTTATTAATACTGAATAAATTTCTGCTTTCTTCTGTGGAGTCTAGGAGGGTTTTTTGATACATGGCACCTCATTTAGATAAGACCCATCAGCAGGAGTCTTCCCTTCCAGTCTAAGGGGCTTTGGACAGGATCCTGGATACTTAAAAAGCTGTAGACAAGTCTGTATTGCAGTCAGCCTTCATATTTAGATGGTAATGTATATTGCTCATGGTTATTATGAAAATGATTCCAATTAGAGATACCAGATGCCGTGATATGAGGTAAGCTAAGGAAGCTGTCTTTAGCTAAGAAATCACATCCAGACCTATCATTAACAAAAAATGGCTGAAGCTCGTGATATTTAAGACTGCACATAAATATTAGTCACTACAAGCTGTGCAATATGGCTTTTCTAATATTTTATAACTAAACTCAGCAAGAAGCAGAAGATGTAGAAATTATATTTCCAATACTGGCTTTCCTTCCAGTGATTGGCACTTCTTACAAGTTTCATGGCATCTCCTTTTTGTAGATACATATTAGTTCATTAAACTATCATTTAAGCAGAAAAAACAGAACTTAAAATTACGTTCTCAGTGCAAAGCCTTTGAGTTAATACCGTTCTTGGAACTTTGCAGTTGTCTTCCTTTTGGAAATAGACTACAGACACCCATAGGTAAATTACATTTTATTATCAGTGACTCCAGAGTCAAGTCCTCATTGACAAGTAAAAGCCTGGCTAAGGAAGGGAAGAGGAAGGGTAAAGGAAGGTTAAATTTAACCCCAAACAGTCAGTGTTCTGTGTATTTCCTTTTCTCCTTATGCCCTCTCTGCAGGAACAAACTTTTTTGCAGGTTCAGATGGGGCTTGGGTGACATGTGTACATCCTGCTCTTCCTGGGTGGCATTATCACCAATGTGTTGACACCAATCATGATAACCACGTTCTGTTTTAGTGTTAAGCATAATGATAATGATGTAACCTGAGATAGGGCTGTATTGTAATTACACAGTTGTGCCAGTTATTACATAGTTATAACACAGATCAGCTTCTCGATCAGATATGCCCAGGAGCTTCTTTTGCTTTACGCCTAATGCAGGAACAGAAAAGTAGATCCCTAATTAACTTTGATTGAACCTTGATTAGATAAGGGAGTGGGGCCAGTAGGCACCAAGCGGGCGGGGAGTCAGCCCGTATGTAGATTTGTTAAGCGTGTAGGCACCATCCTGACGAGTCATAGGAGAGAGAAAGGAAACTCCCTTTTCAGGAATTGATACCTCCCGACGAGCACAAAGGAATTAGCCCAGACTAGCCCTCCGAAATGCAAGAAACTTCTCACCTTCCCTATCCAGCAAAGCCCCCACCCTATTAAGATGAGATTCTCAAGCAATTCACCTGGGGAACAGATAGATTTCTATCGTTCTCTCCTGCCACCACAGCAGGGAATTGCAGAGGGAGCTTTGCACAAAACACAATTATTTCTCTAAGTATTTACTCCTCACTCCTTTATTTCTGCTAAAAGTGCTGAATTGTTAGTGTCGTGCAAACAAAGTCCATTTGGCCTCGAAACAGTTTCACTGAACACATCATTTAATAAAGGGGTGAATGAAGCCAGACTTGGTTAACTGGACAGCTGAAAACTAAAAAGCAACAGATGTATCTGAGGAGAACACTCATCATTTTGCTTCTGAGACATTCAAACTCCTCATTTTTTGGTGACTATATATATTTTTCTAGGAATTATTACTGATACAAACTCAACAGGAGCTCTAGGTTGTTTAATATCTCTTAAAATCTAATGATTACTACTAATCTAATCTACTTAGAACAAATAAATAAATACATCTTGGGACACTTGAAATACTTTCTTAACTGAGCCTGTTTTTTTTCCCCATATATTTTACTATCATATTAATCCCTAACCTTTTTACAGAGTTCTTTTTTTGCCAACATTCATTCCTGCATGTGAAGACATTTAGTGTCCTTGACCACAGAGCACTAGGAAAGTGCTGCTGTGGCTTTTTGTACTACCCTAAACATGGGAGGGAGCATAAACCAGAGTTTTACAGAAGCAAGAACACGTGAACCCTGTTCCAGCACAGTATTTAACTCTTGTTAAGTGAATATCATATTGACTTCTGGGAGGGTACCAAGTATATGCCTACCATATTCCTCTGAAAGATTTAAAGTTATTTTAGGCCAACTTAGGTTTATTGACCTAAGGAGTGAAAAAAACCCTCTCAAATAAAACCCACTTCAGTAACCATCCCAGCATGTGCACTGAATTGACAGTACACCACTCTCTGTAGATGTTATCACACAGACTTCTCTCAGTCACTGAACTACTCTGTTGCATGCAACAGCCAACTTTCAGTCCTTCAGACTTAATACTATCCAAACAAGGTTTTTTTTCCAATAGGGGCTGTGGACATATTCCTCAGTGAGAACTGTTTATTTTCCAAGTATAGGCTTTCAGAGTCCTTTGATATATTAATTATCTGTGAGGTGTAGAAAAGCATGGCAATCATTTTTTGTCAAAAACAGGGAAAACATATTCATTTCACTTTTGCAACATTCAGGAGTGGCTGCTGTGTTCCCTTTCACACACATGACTGCATGAGCCTGGACACACCAATGCAGACATGAACTGGACATGGGCAGCTCGTTTCCAAAGGTGAATGAGAGAAATATAAGGAACCTGTTTTCAGGTACAGCTCTGTGCAGTCTTATCAGCTGTTATGGACTACCACTATGTGAGGAGGGGGTCTTAACATTCCAAAACTTGGACACTTTTGTTGCTTCCCTGCATGCATCCTCCCTTCTGGCTCCTTTTTGAAGGAGAGGGCAGATCACCCAAACCAGAAACTTTATCTCAAGCTTCATGCAGACTTTGAATCACCAGCAGTTAACAAGCACATGCTGAGCTTTGAGTTCATGAGGAGCCTCCCTGATATTTGGATGTTTACATTCAGGATATGCTTCCACTCTTTGCTGAACCAGAGGCAGAATCTTTAGCACTGAGCCACATTTCATTTATGATTTTTCTGGTTGCAGGGCAAAGCAGTAACAGTGACACAACAGCAAAAGCATCTGCAGACCTCTTAGGGGTGTGCAACAGCCACAGAGACTCCAGTACAAATAAACTATCTGATGATACTGATTTGGTTTCTGCTGAGTAGGACCTTAGGAGTGAGACAACCAGCACAGCTCCACACAGAGAGCTCGGATCTACATTTGTCCCACTCCAGTCATTTCTGTCTCACATGGGGAGAGCAGCTTAGCTGTCCTGCCTGCTTTACTACCAGTGACACAGGGACAGAAAGCTGTAACAAATGGTGCAGAGAATTTGGTGATCTGTGCTCCCAGTATTTGAATCTCTGAAAAAAATTATCTTTCATTTAGAGCTCTAAGAACAGACTGTCTTTAAAAGTACAACGCTGCCTTTCTCTCTTTTCCATGGCATGGACTTCTTTTGCTAGGACGGCTTCTCTTCCTCCTTTGACAAATCAATACAATTTCAGCAAGCACTTCACTGACTGCCAGTGCTGTGCTACCAATAATTTACTGGAATTTAGAAACTTTGGTGCTTTCATTCTGCACAACTAAATTATCTCCTGCGTGCCCAGATTTGTTCCATTTCTGGTTTATGTACTGGAGGCTCAATCCTACCCTGACAGTGGGCTCTGTTTCCAGGCTTTTCAGAGTATGAGCCATCCCAAGGATTTGGAAGGTGAGACGGTGGGTGTACATGAGGGTTCAGTTGAGGACACACTCCTGTGCATCTTGGAAAGGAATTAGAGACTTGCATGAACACCGTAAATTAGAAAACAAAGGCACTTGTTCATAATTTATTGAATATTTAAGGCTTATGTAAAATTTTGTGATTTCTGATATGTCAGCTCTAAAAGTGCATTCTGCAGGATGCTGCATTAACACAGATTACAAATGGTCCCTATTTGAGCTGTTTGCAAAGTTAATGTAAAACAAGAAGTGAGAGGTGCAGGCTGGACAGGGGAGAGAGCTCCTAGGAATCATTTTGGGGCTGAACTGCACGTAGAGCAAGGAGGTGCTGCATAAAGCTGAAATGACATTGCTCACATTAGCCTTATTGCTTAGATTCAAACATGTATTAACCTGGGAAATAATATAAATGCCATTTGCAAGCCTATTCTTATAACATTTCTGACCCACTTCCGACTCCTTTTGGTAATCTGGGAAGGGACCTTTGTTCCCATGGCAGCCCATAATTTCCTGACTGAAACAGTTCGGCTGAGCTCTGAATGACAGAGTCAGGCATTTGGATGCTTATCTTGCTTCCAAGTGTTCCGAGGTTCCTCATTTCTCACTTATTGCACAATGCCCCAATCTCACTGGGAAGGTGAGAACTGGATCAGAAAGAAATATAATTGCTTTTTTTTATTAGCTTATGATACAGTCCCGCCCTTCTGTGTTGCCAGCTTACTGAGTTATTCACAAATGATGATATACATAGAGGGAATTATATAATTATCAGCCTATAATTACAGGTATATAGATATATACATCCCCCTGGAGGAGAGCTGGGCTTGGCACATACCTGCTTGTAACGCTGAGTCTTTAGGGAATTCATGCCCATTTTAAGTAGAAGATTATTTATTTATCAAATGCTTGAGACATTTTATGAAAAACGAACCCAAAAGAATCCTTTGATTCTTTTTAATAAAGTTCATAAAGTAAGTAACTGAACAGATCCAGGCATGCAGGAGCAAATTCTCCTGTGCAGAGCAAAAGCAGAGACGTTTCTCAATCGTGGTAAATTATTGGTAGCACAGCATTGGCAGTCAATGAAGAGTTTGCAGCAGCAATGCTGATTTGCTGAGGGAAGGGAAGATGCCAGTCCTGGCACAGTGATCAGAAGCCAACACTGAGAAAGCCAAGTCAGTGCTCTATCCCCACAGACACTGTCTTATTTTTTTTTCTTTTTTTTTTCTTTTTGAAAGCTTTAGACAAAATTAGTTTATCTTATGGTGCTGCTTTAATGCTGTAACCATAGATAAACCCTATTGCCTTCCCACTCTGTTTCAATGCCTCATTTTGTCATCGGGGCAGATAGTGATTCTCAGCTGATATAAATCAGCAAAGCTCCACTGATTTTTAACAAAGCTGTGCCAGCTTCTGCTAGCTGAGGGTCTGCCTGGCTATTTCTCTAGCTGTAAAGCAAAGAATCCAGCAGGCAAAGCTGATGTAAGTTGGATATTTTTTTTGGCTGGTTTTTCTTTGTTCTATCTTGCAAATGCTGCTCTCATTCATAACTGCTTGGATGCTTTCAAGCCTGTGTGCAAGAGTTATGGGGCCTAATCTGGCTCCTACAATGGTGCAAATCTAGGGTAGCTCTCGTTAAATCAAAAGCATTACTCAGAGGTATTGCACTGCTGTAAAAGCAATGTACTTGTGCAGAGCAACTGATCTGTAAATCTCATAATGTGCCCAGGATCATTCCAAGAGTTTATTTGCAAACAAACAAACAAACAAAAAGAATCATCGTGGCTAAACAGACCGATTCCAGCCCGTGGAAAACGGACTGAGCCTCTGCCAGAAATAAACTGTAGACACTTGCTAATTAGAATTTGTGGCCAGCTTACAAAGTTCAGTAAAGGAGAAAACTACCCCATTCAGATCCTCTCTCCCAGTTTGATGACATCACTCCCATCATTATGTTGTGATATGCCAGATGGGAAAATTTGAGGTGGGGATGAAGTGAAAATCCCGGTTACACCTTTTCTCCAGGCTATCTGCCTCTCCATCATTTTACAACATCACAGAGTCTCAGACAGTTTGACTCTGCCATCCCCAGCTGGTTTGGACCAACCAGATAAATGCTGAGCCATGAAGAATCAATACATGTTTCCACCATTGTGACAGGTTATGCTGCCCATAGCTAACCTTACTTTAATTAGTTTATTTAAGCTCACTAGAACATTTAAATAGAGAGGGAAGGTAATAGTATAAACTCTGTAATTTCTGTTGCCTGGGAAAAAAAAATAAAAACAGCCCTGCATCAAATGCTTATTGAAACTGAAACATATGTATTAACATATGGCAGAATTTCACTTACTGTATGTTTTAGTGCAGAGCTGATGAGGAAGGCATCTGTGCTGAGAGCATCTGAATGGAGGCTCAGATAATGAGCTGAGCTCAAAAAATACACTCTGAAAGGTTGGGATGTGTCAAAGTGCCCTGCAGTTGATGTGTGTCAGAACAGAAAGAATATACTCGAGTCTCTACCCAGGTACATGGCTGGGCTTTCCCTTCTGCACCAGGGCCCTTTGGAGCCTTCCCCTGCTGCCACGGGCACCTGCTTTGGCACTGCTGGACAAATTCTAAACCCCAGACAAATGGTCTCACACCAGAAACGCTGACACAACGTCTACTTGGAGCTTAAGCAAGTGCTGTTACAGAATTGCTGTTCAACAAAGAACAGGTTAATTGCAGAGCCAAAACATCAAGCTCAAATCTGGATTTGAAGTTCTCTTCAGGGCAGTGGCTCTTTGGAGCTGGGTTTGCACTCTCTCCACATGGGTACAATTGTGAGCACAAGCTCTGTTCTCAAACAAGTCACACTGAGGAACAAGAGCAAACCTCCTGTGCTGATTCTCACCCCAGTCATACAGATTTAGCAGTTTTACAGCAAGCCAGGTATTCTGGTTCTGAGATGAACCCCTGAGCACTGTGACTATGAACCATTTCTCCTGCTCAGAGTGATGTAGGGTTTCAGTGAACACTACAAAGACTCTCAGAGGCTCTTGCTGCCAACTCCTGATATTATTACTGGGCACTACAAAGCCACATTGTTCTACACCTATTTACTGGAAGTAAGATATGAGGATACCAGGTGTAATTACCTTACTGCCTTAAGGATAGAAGTCTTTCTTTCTGATTTGACCACAGTAGGACACCTGCATCTCTCAACCACAGCTTACCTGGCTCCTGCAAGATGCTTTCAAAGCACCCAGTTGCTACTCAGTGACCCAGAAAAAGGTTTACCACCTACTCAGAAACCCTCATTTTGAAGTACTCTGCCTCTTATTAATGCAAGGAATCTTAGGGTTCTTCAGAGCATGGGCTGTGTTTTAAATGTGTGAACCACTAGTGCACCATTGTGCAAATCACAGCTTTTGATATGAAACTGTATTCTAGGAATAATATCCGTTTAAAAAAAAAAAGTGATTATTGAGACCAAGGAAAAGTATTTAACATCTGTACATTGCTTTTCAGGCAAGCATGAAAGCTCCCAGGCACGGATCTTAGGGACCTGGTTTAGTGGTGGGCTTGGCACTGTTAGGTTTACACCTGGACTCAAGGTTCTTTTCCAACTTAAATGATTCTGTAATTCTGTTAAATAAAGAAAATAAGTTGGCATGACTCAAACAGGCTGTTTCTCTTAAACACCAAAAAAAGTGATGCAGAGAAGTCATTGCCCTGCACACATAAAAACTCTGTTTTCTAACAAGGTTTGAATCTGTTAATTTCCATTTTTACCTGTACCGAGGAAAATTCTGGAGATTTTGCCATGAAGGGATTTCAGTTTGTGGCCCTGGAACATGAATATTTTTCATGTAGTTACTGAACTCCACCCAGGTACAAATTCCTGCTTCAGAGGAAGGACAGGTTGTCTAATTTGGGGTAAAACTACTCAAGGGATGTCTTGTTTCTGCAGGGTAAGCACTGAGTGCAAATGCCCTGCTGAAAGTGTCAGTGTGCTGCACTCCCTTCAGTTGTTGAAGATGGCATTATCCTCTTCCTCCTCCTCCTCCTCCTCCTCCTCCTCCTCTGCTCAGTCCCTGTGCTGGAGGTCACCTCCCACAGACACGGAACAGACGGGAGATTCCTGCCTGCTTCTCCACCACTTTGAGACAAAATCAAGACAAGTAATTTCAGCTCTTTGAAGGCAGGTTTGTGCTAAAGAGCTAGATTTATGCTGAAGTGGTTGACACTAATATAATTTGGGGGATAAGGGGTAGCCTTTGGCAGCAGACACTGAGTTGTATCATCTTCAGCCAACGCAGGAAGATTTTCCGGAGCTTGTCTCTTAACACCTTGAATAAGCCCCCGACTTAAATCCACCTTGATTAAGAGCAAAATACATTATGTATGCACAGGAGCACACAAAATAATATTTAAATGTCTGTTCAGGTATGTAAATAATGTTGTGAGTGGAGTCTTGGAGTTTTGCTCTAAGTGAGGCAGAACCATTTGGCACAGGCCTGGACACTGAGCTTGGCTCCCCTGGGTCCCAGCCCACTGCTTCAATCACAAAACTCTTCATCTTCCCGAGTATGGATTTGTCTATCCCCTATGTCTTTTCCATCATCTCTAAACTTGAGTGACTCCTATGACTAATGTGATTGTAAGTCATAAAACATTAAGTTATGACACAATCAAATCAAAGCCAAGAAATTCATAGTTAGGGTGTAGGCTACATTCTTAACTCAAAACCAGAAAAGCAGCATTACAGGGTAAACAAAAGGCTGAAGTGTCAGCCCTCATTTTTCATTCTTGGGCTCTTATCAGTTTGTATCAATTTAAGCTTTTTTAAAATATGTAATTTCTTTGACTTATTTTTTCCCTCTAGGAACTGAAAATTGTTCTGCTTTGAGGTCTGGAACCTGCCATACAATAAACACTACTTAATTGGGACATGCTTAATAGGGATGGCCACTTTAATGGGACATCTCCTAGGGAACCTATTTATGTTAATGAGACTGAATGACAATGACTGTTTCTTAAGTGGGGCAACAAAAAGAAAAAAACTCCACTTAACAGGGATGCACTCAGCTGGTACTAGTTTGTTAAGTGTTTAACCAGGTGTTAAAGAGGTCTAAAATGCTGATCTTCCATCTTTTAATTCAAAAATGTAAAATTAAAACATTTACATCATGATGAAATGTAGTGCTATGATCTGTAGAGTGGCATTTAGTGGGAAGTAAGGGCCAGACTGTTTTAGACTGTGCTAGAGATAGAAGTTCTCCAAAAAGCTGAAATAACTTTTCTCCAAGCACGGAGCTACCTGTAGATTGGATTTGTTCAGAGATCATGGCAAAAGCTAGAAATGAACCCCATCTGTTCTAGTTATGAATCCTGTATTTTACCCTTTCACCCCAAAGTCTTTCCATGGTGTAGTTTGAATAAAAAGATGGAAGCAAAAAGAAAAAAAGAAAAAAAAAAGAAAAAAAAATAGAAAAGCTTCTTAATTCTCAGTGATCCTAAGGTCCCTAAGAATAGAAATCTGAAGACTTCCAGGAACCTCCAAAAGCCTGTAAACCATCTTGAAGGTTATTCCCTCCTTGTAGATCTTTTGTGTTCTGCTGTTTCGTGTGTAAATATGGATCCACGTGTCAGGGGGGAACAAGAGACCATGTCAAGAAGTTGTCTGAAAAACAAAAATGCCGTCTTAGACGACAGCTATATGAATTTGGGGACTCTCCCAGGCAAACCAAGACATCTGATTATGCCATTGTATCCTGTTTGGCAAAGGAGAGAGTGAAGGGAAGTGATAGACATGAGGGGCAGATGGAGTTTGCCTAATGTGTCTGTTCTTTTCTTCGCTGCCTTTTCAATTTAAGAATGTAGCAAAATAGCAGCTGCTCATAATTTCATGAATCAAGAAGTATGTAAATTTCAGCTACAAAATTTGTTGCATAGTTAGACACACACACACACACACAAAGAAGGGGAAAAAAAGGAAAAAGATCTTGCTTGCATCTACAACTTTTTTAATCTGGCATGCAAATTTAGCTTTCAGGCCTGGTTTGCCTCTCGTTTAGGAGTGAACCCGAGTGGCTCGATCGATGTCGCTGCCGGCACGTAGGGGTAATGCCGTGGGATAATTGTGAGCCTGGCATGAAAAGCTCCTTTGCTGCCCTGAGCCAGCACGGGGGGTTGTGCCCTACCTCTGCTGCTGGGCTGCAGGTGGAGGGAAGCAGGGCAGGGAGGGTTTCCCCCAGCAGGATTTGAGAACGGCTACCTGGGGATGCTGAGCAGCGCCACAGACCGAAATGGAAATCGCTCTCCTCGTCTTTCAGCCCCTGACAGCCCCCAAATTAAAAGATGGAAAAAGTGACTTGAGCTGTATCATCCACATGGATGAAACATTGCTCAGGAGGGGCTGGGATCGGGGCCTCCACACACCATACAGCTGGTTCTAGTTTTCAGACAAGATTTACTAAACACATGTAAACCGTGCGTATCTGTTTGAATACTTTTTGTGCAAATAACTTCCTCTGTGGTCAAGCTGTTCCTTTCAGATCCAGGCTACAGATTTTGTGCTTTATACTCACCACTTTTTTACCCTTGGATTTCCACCAGTATCAGTTCACACTCAGATTAGGAAACTGTGAAGAAGGGAGCTGAGCTTGGCAGCAAGAATCGGGAGAATTTACAGCGCAAAACGCTGAGCAAAACCCACGGTAAAGGGCAGAAATCATCCCTGGCTTTGCTCCACCCGAGCCAGTGGGCCAGATCCTGAGCAGCTGCAAACAGCCACAGGACTGCACATTTCACAGGAGCTGCAAGCATTTATATCACTTGGCCCAACAGCCTCGCACAGAGATGCAACATTTCACCAGCTCTGGTGGGGTTTCTCCTGATTTATACCCCCCGAGCGAGCAAGCAGAGCCACGGTCTTTCTTCACCAATTAAAAGTGCCCCACAATTATATCTGCCAAGTGTCATGAATTCCAACTCTAAACACAAAGCAACAGCTGAAACTGGATAGGAAGAAGCAGGAGGGCAGAGTTTTATGATCGATGTTTTATTGGAATCGTATAAAAAAGAAAAGCATTTCACATATTTCATGGAGGTATTTTATGTGCAAATTTAATATGAATCCTCTTCTTGTTAAACTCTTACGTGATCTATGTACTTCAGTATATAAAACACACTATAGGACAACTATGAACAAGTTTATTAAAACAACTCAGGCTCCTGTTGACATCACCAACCACACAAGTGCTTGCTCAGGGTTGTTGTGATCTTATCAGTCTCTCCTTATATTTCAGGTTACCTACTTGCTCATTTTCCCTATATATCTTTCATTGTTACAAGAATTCAACTCCTGGGCAGATCTCACAGATAAATCTGCTTGTCTGTTTGGGGAATATGGCTCTAGTTCTAATTTTGCAGACTTCGTTCAGGCAATACTCCCTTTGACTTCAGGGATTTTTTGCCTGAGTAATCCTTTCAGAATTGGACTCTCCGTGATTTTCACTTACTTAACAACTTGGCATTACATCTGTAAAATATTAGCCCAGTAATGTAAAATATCAAATTAGATTTATGCATTAATCTAATCTATATATGAAGCTTGATAGTCAGTTCTGTTACACTGCATTATTGCAATTCCAGGCATTCTGTGTCACTTCACATTTATTCTGATGATGCAAGAGAACCAAGAAGTGAAACTGATAGGTCAGAATTGGTAGCCCATGTATGTGAAAGTCTGAAACTTTAAACAAAATTTAAAATCAATTCCCCCTTTCAGATAAACCAGATGTTTTCCTATCAATCACAAATAAAGGAGAGCACGCACACAAAGCTAATCTGAAATAATCAACATAATAATAAGCTATTAAAAAGGAAAAAGCAAGTCAAAATAAATAGCCAAACTGCAACGTCTTCTCTAAAAATCCTTGAAAAGGACAAATAAGCAATTGTTTCTTTTCTGTGTGACAGTTGCAGTCTGAAAAGTAAAAAATTACTTCTTCATACATGTTCATAAACTGCATTTATAAACACTTCACATAACTAAATTATATTTGTTTTCTCCAGTTTGGTTGCCCTTGAACATTTTTCTCCTTCTTGCAGTTTTTAATTTTTTATATAATCCCTTCATGAAAGCAGGTCTTATGCCCATGGCCCTGCTTCAGCAGCCAGCCCCACAGAGCAGGCACTTCAGAACACGTTAAACTAAAGTTTTGTGTGTGCTTTGGTACTTTTAAAAACTGGATTCTTGGAGACAACCCACCAATACATTATTCTTACATCTTAAACCCATTTACTTCTCTTTATGAATGCTTTCAATTTGTTTTACTCTTGTTGGGCTGAATCCAGCTTGTTATTTACAGAAAGAACACAACAAGATTAATAGGATGTGGTCTGCACTAGCCTACACCCCTGGAAATTCAGAGTGATCCCATCAATTCTGTATAATTTCTTTGGATTCATAGCAGGTTAAAGCCTCAATCCAGGATAATGCCAAGCAGATGCAGACAAGGGCCAGCACATAAATGTGGAGAATCATGGCCAGAATTAAATTGCATCTCTTTATTCCAAAGAAGAAGGTAATGTTTCGATACAAAAAATTACATGGATTTTTTTTTTCTCCCCTGTTTGGTAACCTGTCACCACCCGGACACCAAATAGGAAATGATGCAACACCAGGGGGAAAAACCCCAATTTATTTCATACACGTTACTAAAGAAATACTGGACTGATGTGCTGCCCCAAGCACTTTGATTCACTCGTGTGTCACAACAGGCACCCGGCAGGCTCTCTTCAAATAGGAGCTGCTCCACTCTAAAATGTTCCCTAAAATGTGGGACACAGCAGCAGTTTTGCCAGGGTATGGCAGCTGCAGTGAACTCAGGGCTTCCTCCAAGGGTGTCTATTTTCTCCCTTTCTGCACTAATGCAGAATTACTGTTTCTCCTTCCCCAGCACTCACACGCAACCACCCCAAACACAGTTGTGTTTGCAGAAAATCACAGTTGTGCTCAGCCAGTCACAGTCTTGGTGTTTCTAAGAAAAGATGTGCTTCCCAAAACGAAACCTCACCCTCATTAGTGGAGGACAAACCACCTCAGACAGCCGAAACACCCCAGATCACAGATACACAGTACCCCAAGGGGTGCGAGCACCACGGGGACACGGGGACCAGCCAGCCCAGCAGGAGGAAAGGAGCAGAGGGACGTCCCCTTCTTCCATCCCACGTGCACTGTTTGTCATTGGAAAGTGAACGGAAAACCTTCATTCTCTTTGCTTTGCCAAGGCAGCCCAGCTCAGTGCTCACCTGCTGTGTGTTCCTGTCTGGCAGGGAAGGGGAAGGGAAGGTGAGGGAGCAGCTCCCCTCTGCTTTATTGACACATTTCCCTTCATCTCCTCCTTGCTGCATCCCCGTCCTGCAACCTGAGAGCTGCAAGCCACCACAAGGTCTGGATGTGCCAGTGATCACTGGTGCTGTGCAGAACAGAGGAACTGAGGGAGGATCCAGGGAGTTGTTTCATGTCACGAAGAGCCCTGTGCCAGCAGCCGACCACAGCTCCTGTCCCCAGCCACAGCCACCAACCCAGCTCTGCTGCCACGGGGGGAGCAGCACGAAGAAATATCATCAGCCCAGGTGAGGATCAGAAAACAAAAAGGCATTTAAACCAATAATGCAGGTTTCAGCTTCTTATTCTAAGGTAATATGTGAAATATTGGACCTGAAGATTCAGCAGGGACATAGTAGAGGGGAAGTCATGGCCAAAATGGATCTGAGCGGGGAGGGAGATGGGAAGAGCAAGAACCTGCAGTGAGGAAGTGGCTGCTTAAAGTGGGTGAGGGTTCATGACAGGAATAGCAAGAGTTAAATACCACAAAAAAGGGGATGTGCAAAACCCCAAACCCCTAAGAGAAACCAGTAAAAGGTAAAAAACATGCAAGTCTTCAAGTGAGA
Source organism: Climacteris rufus (assembly GCA_013398175.1). Taxonomy (NCBI): domain Eukaryota; kingdom Metazoa; phylum Chordata; class Aves; order Passeriformes; family Climacteridae; genus Climacteris; species Climacteris rufus. Next base: position 281,629 of record VZRZ01000920.1, read on the forward strand.
AAAAAGGTGGGAATTTTTCCTGGGAACATAACATATTAATGTGTCTTCTGTTCCCTTTAAAGGACAGAAAAGACAAATTCCAAAATCAACAGACCAGCCTAAGTCGGAGAGAAGAGTCCTGGATGGAGTGTGAGACCAGAGAAGGGCTCAAGGTCCCTCCCATCCAGCAAAGTCCTGGCTCGGATACCATCCTGTGCATGGGATACAGGATGAGGAGGCAAGGACAGTGCTTACAAATTAAAGCTGATGTGAACCATACCCTGAGATAAATTCAGTGTCAAACTCACTCCAGCTCCAGGGAGTGAATAACCTGATCAGTCCTTTCCTTCTCTAATCCTTTCTGCTGTTCCAGATGTTGGCCAAAAGACAGCCATGCATCTGGATGGAACAAACCATGAGAAAAGCAGCTGTTTGACAGCAATGTTCTTGTGGGAGCTCTTTTGGGGTCTTCAGTAACTCCTGCTGTACATGGCAGAGATACCACTACAGTGACACCCCATGTTTGTGCTGGTGTGGGTTAATCCACAAATCCTCAAGGAAGATCTGTTGTTGATTATGCTGGATCCTCACAAACGTCTTCAGAGTTAAGCAGCAAGTAACCACACCATGCAAATTTACTTTGCTTTTAATTGTGGCTGTCTTCCCTGCCCTCTGTGAGAATTGCTTTCTTCTCTTCCCCCTGCCAGAGTGTATCTGGCTATGCAGTGCTCACAGGATAATAGAAATCACAGGATTTCATGCTTGGATCATGTATGCTGCCATCTCCATGATTTCTGCTGAAACTTGCCCAAATTACCAAAGAATGTGGGAATTCATGTTGGTTGAGAACAAGGGTCCACCCAGCTGAGTGACCACAGCTGGACACCCAGGTAATTGTGAGCAGGCACATGGGATACCTCTCCCTGCTTCTCTCCCTGTTTCCAACCATTTTCTGCTCAGGGGCTTTCCTGAGCTTCTACATGTCACTCTGTCCACATCACTGGCCAAATCCTCAGGCAATTTATGTGCTGCAAAACCTCTGGCTACTACAAGAGATATAAATCAAGCAGAATTAGAGTAATTGACAATAACTGGGAAAAAAAAAATCTGTGATTTGGAAGACATATATGAGTTTTGATCTTAATTTGGACTAAATCTCCCAGGAACATAAATTATCTGTCTGTTTGGCTGTCTCTGTTCCCTCCCATCCCTAAAGAATCTCACTGTGCCATGGCACAGTGCAGTAAAGGAGAGATGGAGCACAGCTTGCTTTGCTCTCAAACCCAGTGGAAGAGTGAGCAGAATGGCACTTCCACAGTGGAGAGGGATGGGATTTTGGAATGAGGAGCTCCTTTCCAGCAGGCACAGGCACATGAAGCCAGGCAGCCAGGGACAAGAATCAGCTGAAGAAAATACAAAGATGAAGTGAGGAGGGAAGGGCTGGACAAGCAGCACACAGGGGTACAGAGAAGTCTCTGGAGGAACTCTTCTCTGGGAACTGATAGAAATTTTGGAGTCAGCTTATGTGAAAATGAGGAGAAGAAAAAAAAAAAAAAACAAAACGAATCCTTGGAGAAGAGACTCAAAAGTTACAGCTGCTGGGAGAAGCAGCACCTCATCTTACAGTGTCCTGGCCAAGAACACAAGTCAGGTTCACTAAGGCAAAGAGAAGCCTAAGTCCAGTGATCAAAACTGGACTCATAGTCCAAAATATCTTCGAGAATGCAGACTGCTACCCAGGGAAGCAGCTGTCCTAAGGAACTGTTCCCAACCAGTTTGGGACCTGTGGAAGAAAGGTCCATTTTCTTCAGCATTCTGGATGATGACACGTGAACCATTACAAGAGCAACTGCCTGTGATGGCCCAATGTGCACATATGTTCATTACAGATCTGTATCAATGAGATTTTATGACATTAATAGGTAACAAATTTTAACCTGATTTTTGCCTAATTCCCAAAAAGAAATCGGTACAATATACTTACAAATGTTTTAGATTTAAACTTCAAATCCACTGTGCTTCCTTTTTCAGAACTCTATTAGTGCCTGTTGAAAGAAGTTAGCATTTACACAGATCAAATCTAACTTCAGGAAAACCTTCCTCAAACGAACAGATGAGAATGATTTCTCAAAACACCATAACCCAAGAAAACTTTATTCTAACCATCTTCTTGCCAAGGTGCACTAAATTTTCCAAGCTCCCTCTCCCATTTTACTCAGGTACATTTCAGCAGGAACACAAAGCACATTATCACTTGCTCCAAGGAGCTCTGTAGCCTGCAGGATCTTTGCAGAATCCAGCCCGAAGAAACGCAGCACTTTGAGAAAACAGAGCTGTCAAGCAAGATTTCCTTGGGCTTGTTGCCACACAAAATGGCAAACAAGGGACTTGATCCTGCACAGGAGACAATAGGAATTATAGGTGCTCAGCGTTTGTTTTCCAGCAGAGTTAAGGTTTCTCAGTAATTCCCCAAATCAGCCGTACTGCTTTATACTTATTCAAAATTATATAGCTAAAAGCTTTGGTATGTAGCCACAGAGCTTTTATTTCAAATTGGCAATAATGTAACTTCTGCAAAAAAAAAGGACTACAATAATGTTAAAAATATCATAAAACGTTATTTATATCAGGATACATTTGTTACCCCATATGACAATCATTCATATTTCTTGACAGATATAAACCTCCGCTTAACACATTAGTATCATAAATATTACCAGATATAACACTGTAATTTAATACCTACCAAATGTATTTTAAAATATTACACAATTTAAAACTTTGGATTTTAACCAGATGTGTTTCCAGAAAATGATTCAGGTCAGATGCTTTTTTCTTTTCCCTTCTCTGTGCGCGCGCGTTCAAAGCGGAGCATTACTATGTGATTTATTGTGCCAGGACTGTGTGCCCCGAACCTAAAACAGCACCACGATACTTCATCCTTGAGGCTTACACACCTGCAGTCCAAACTAACAAGAGAAAACATCTACATGGCACGGCAGGAGCCTTTGAAATGTCTTTTTGCAGTTGCCTGGACACAGAACAGACTGGTAGAACAGGGAGGCAGCGGAGAAAGGGTGAAGACAGGAACTCCAGCCTCTTTCATCTAGAAAGGGGGGACCATGGAGAGATTAGAGGAAAGGATTTTGATTAGATCACTGGAATGTGAAATGATGCTTCCCAGGATTAAAATCCTATTTTAGAGCTACCAAACCGGTTACGGCGTTAGTCAGAATTCGGAGGCTCGCGCAGCCCCATCCCTGCGGACGCCGTGGCTGTGAGCACCCCACACCCTCTCCCCGGAGCAGGGGGACCCAGGTTGGGCACCCCAAACCTCCCCAGCATCACCCCAGCAAAGAGCTGCCCTCCCTCGAAGCACAGCACTTCTGGGGGAAAAGGAGTTTCCTTCTCCAAAGGCATCCCTGGGTCCAGCCCCACAGCAGTGGAGTGGAAGCTCTTGGATTTCAGTCTGGTTGGGCCCCCAGTTTAGATCAGCGGGTGGAGGTCTGGCATTTTCATAACCAAATGCTATTAGTTTTATTCCCAGTACAGCCAACCAACAATCTGAAGGTCTGTAGTCGTCGGGCTAATCATTACGTGGAACCCATTAACATAAAACCCGCCATCGCAATTAGTATCTTTGTAAGCAGCAGCCTCAGCAAAAAGTGGAAATGGAGGCTGAAATGATGGTGCTCTTCCAAAGGAGGCCGGCAGCAGATTGGGAAATAATCTGTGGCAATTGCTCTGCCGCTGTCTCTGCCGTAACTTCTCCAAAGACAGACAGAGCCATTTCCAAGCAGTCAGCCCACGGACTTGAGCGAGCACTAAATTCGCTCGGTGATCAAATACACTTTGAGAAAAAATCTACAATCACTCACTTGGGGGGGAAGATATATTTTCCTTTTTCAGATGAAGTGCAAAACAGCGAAAGTAGCTGTATTTGGAAAAATACTGTGCAGCTTATTGATTCCAGAGGGGACAGGTACAGACCATGGTTTTGCCCGTTTCCCAGTAAAAAACAAGGAATGCTTTCGAGGGGGGTAAGGTATCTGCAGCCTGTTTGTGTACATTGGTTTGTTTTGTTAGGAGATGAGCCTGCTAAAATGTTCTGTACTTTTCAGGAAGGGAACAAGAAAAATGTTCATATTTATAGCAGCATTATTGTTTAGAACAAAATAAGTTATTTCATCCTTTTAATCTCCGTTTCTATGGATATCCTGCGCGGGGCTGGGATCTGATTTTCCAACCTCCGCGCGATCCGTGCCCCCTCGGCACCGGCCCTGGCAGGGAGCGCCTGCCCGCGAGAAGAAATCCCGTTCCAGGCGCTCCCGGATCGCCCCGGACACCGGGAACCCGCTGCCCTCGATGCACTTTTTCATTGTTCTTTCCCCTAAACTCTCGGCACTTGCTAATTTTAGCCCCGCAGCTCCCCGAGCGGGCTGCCCCCCCCGCCGCCGCTTCGGGCACCATCAGCCGGGCGATGCTGCCGCGAACCCGCCCGGCGCCCGCGGGGCTCCGCACCCCTCCCGCACCGCCCC
>VZRZ01000924.1:0-69479 GCA_013398175.1 Climacteris rufus
AGAGCAGAAGGGCTCCAGCCCTGTGAATCCTCAGTCTGAGTAGACAGGCCAGGGGAGACAACTCCAGCTGTAACTGGTGCCAGCAGATCGCAATAATTCACCCATGATGACACGCTGGCGCCAGTCCTGCCCAGCCTTCCCTTTCTGCTCACACCACTGAAACCCTGTGCCCATAACCTCCTCCTCTTGAGAGAGCAGCCTTTCCTGTTCAAAAAGAACTTAGAATAAACCTGTTCCTTGTGTTAAATAACTGCTGTCCCCCCAGGCTGTGCCCCAGCTCCCTGAAAGACGTGACAGGCCCTGTACTGTGTCCTCTACAAACTGCACCCTCTCCCAGGGGTAGGAACCACAGCTGCCTCACCACTTTTATACATCCTCTGTGTTAACAGATCCATCTGCTCTCTCATTTGTATTTATACTGTGCCCACAGGAGAGGAATTCCTTGGTTTTGGGTGCAAAGGAGCCCTGACACCAGGATGATCCCAAGAGTGGCCCTGTTGCTGTGTTCACAGCATGTACCACGACTGCTTGGGTGTCGTGCTGACCGCAGGCCGCCCGATGGCCCGGCAGGCACCAAGTTCTGATGGCCCGGCAGCGTGGCAGAGTCCTGTCAGCAGCTGCCAGTGCTGCCTGCAAGTAGCTCAGTTGGAAGGCTGGCTGCTGTAAGGTGTTGCTGGGCAACAGGCAAGGGTGAAGGAAGAAAGAGGGACTCTTTCTTTGTCTGTAATCCCGACTTTGTTCCAGCCCCAAGGGGCAGAGTTCCAGTCCAAAGCGGGGACAAAGGAGAAGAGCCCTGGGGAGCAGTTACAGCCCCCTTTTGAAATGGGGGCAGAGAAAGGGAGGAACAAAGGGATAAACCAGTAAGGGAATGACAAGGGTGACAGGGAACAAATCACAAAGGGTTAGGGGAGGAACATATTTGAACCAACCAATGGGGAACCGAACTGAACAGAACTTTCCAGAGCTCAATACATAAGCAATGAAACACATGAATAAACATAGGAGTCTAAACCAATAGCATTACAGGAACTGAGAGGTTTCTAGAAGGAGAGGAGGAGATGCTGCTAGATGGACACCCACTGGGGAGTAGCCTTAAACCTTGGTCTCACCCTCGGATCCACCCTCAGGGTCAGAGTCCTGGGCAGAGAAACCCACCCAATGGATGTCACTCAGCCCCAAGGTGGGCTGGGTCACCACAGCACTTGAGGACCACATTTTTTTCCCTGAGAGCTGGGAGGAGTGTAAGGACACTCAAGCACACACTCACTCCATTTAAGCTCCTGTGGTGCTTGGCTGCTGGGTAAAAAACCTTATTGTTGAGGAATTTTGTGCTTGCACCAGAGATTTCCCACTGAATTAATGTCTCATCATCACCAACAGAGATGTCACACGCAAGAGGTAAAAGCCCTTCCACAGGTAACTCCTTCTTCAATTTCCCTGCCAGCATTCCTTGGGACACACCACACTGCCAGGGTGCTGTGGTGTGAATGATGAGCCTCTTCCAAATACCTAAATTATGGGATTTCTGACTCCAGCTGGTTAACACAGCACGTTAATTGCACCGACTGGAGGGCACACCCAGAGTTGTGCAGCTGATGGATTAATGTAAAAATCAATGACCTGCTGCACTTCAAACAAACAGAATCAGCAATGATTATATTTGTTCTGAGCTCTGAAGTGCATAATGTATCACATTTGTAATTAAAGTTAATATTGCCCAGGTGCTGAGCTATTTAATATCACTTGTTCCTCACAGAACCCTTCAAGCTGCTGCTTTTCTGAAGCCCTTTTGGTAGTGCAAAGATGGGAATTCTGTTATCCCACTTGCTTCAGCTATTTAATAACCTGCCTACATTTTTCCACACATCAAATAAATGAAGTGGAATACAAAATGGAACATCTGTTTCTTTCTCTGGTTAACATTAGAGGCTTAGATTCTAAACAAATACATTTAGGAAGTTTTTTTAGGAATTTGTTAGGCTGAACACAGCTAATCAAGGCAGCAAAAATCGTGTGTATTTCCAAAATGACCTCTTTGTTTGACCTCAAAATTGTGTATATTATTTTAAGTTTCTGCACATGCAAAACCTAGATGAAAGTCCCAGTTTTCTTTCCTTCTCCCTTCTTTTTCTTCATTAAAACTCCTTAAAAAGCAAATGCATGTTTGGGAAACACAGCACAGAAAAGGTTTTGGAGGAATGCTTTTAACATAAATAAATGTTCCTCAGAAATCAGCAGTTGGAAGGTGTGAAACATCCTTGAGAGTGCACCAGTGTTACATTTGGATTAAGTATTAATCCACCAACATCACCTCATTTCTGGTTGATTAATCTCCAATAAATCAGGTAGATGCATTGATCATTTTTTTGCTGAATATTTGACTTAATAAAGTATTAGCCAGAAGTTCCAGCACTCAGCCTACTATTTTTTCTCCCTTCATTTTCCCAACTGGCAGAAGATCAAGGCTTTAAAGACTAATGAATATAAGTGGGAAAATATTTCATTTACTTTGGATGTATTGAATAGTTTAACAAAATGAGGGAAGATGAACATTCTACTGACAGATGCAGGGATAACCATGGTTTCAGCAGATGTAATTTACCAAAGCAAGTTTTCTTTCAAGTATTCTCTGGATTTTTGGTTACCTTACAACAAAAGTAAAGCAGTACCACTACATTTTACTGTGTGATGCATAACACGGTTTGGAATACAGTTGCATCCTGATGCAGAAGATATTTCTCTCCTGGAGAGTCTGATGGAAAACAAATTAAGCAGAAGAGCTGACAGTCTGGGGAGAAATGGTCAAACCCCAGACTGCTGCTGCTTCCCAGCAGAGCCAGCCCTGGCACCAAACCCAGGCCGTGTGAACACAGAGTTCAGCACCCCGTCCTCGCCGTCCCACCAACACAGCAGGACAAGCTCCCACATTCCTGCCAGGACCACTTGGCAGGAATAAACCTCTTGAAACTCTTCCTCCTTCTTTTTAATTACTTTTGCTGCCTGTCTCCAAAGAGACTCCACAGAGCAGGAACTGTCCCTCCCAAAGCTGCTGGTCTGCAGTCTCGCACCGAAAAAATCTTGGCCCACCGTCCTTGTGATGGATGGTGGACATCCCTCATGGCTGAGACATTCCCATGAAAACTGGGTGACACGAGCATGCCAGACCTCCTACCTGCCACCCTCTAGTCCCAGAAACATTCCCAGAGGCAATGCCACGTCAGAAATGTTTTTTTTTTTTCCACTTTTACTGTCTCCTGGATCACAGCGTCCCCATCCTCTAAAATCAATTCCCAAGATTCAGTCCTGTCTCCAGCTCACATTTTCAGAACTGTCAAGTGCCTGTCACTAACTCCAAGCATTTTTCATCATCTTTTCCATTCAACTCTGCTGTCAGGAAAACTCCACTTCTCTCAGGATGACAAGGACTTGAGGAAAACTACACTCTTCTCTGGATCACAGTCTCAGGACAACTACACTCCTCTCTGGATCCTCAACAACATAATTTGAAAAGCAGTAGCAGCAAAGAAACCTCCTGTAGTAGCAGCCAGCTGCTTGGACAGGCGATCCCATGGTATTCCAGGACCTTAGGCAAGTTTCCACGTGATGGACTAGGAAGTCAGCAGGTTTTTTTCCAGAATTAGTTGTCTATTCTCGGCACTGCTAACACAGACCAGGGCTTCCAAAGTGCAACAAAAGCCAAACAAGGACTGAATGAATGTTTTAGAGGCTGAAAACCAGAGATGGGACTCAATGGTTATTGTGGAAGGTCACAATTGGCCATTTAAAAACATTTAAGGGGTTAAAAAGGGACTGTTTTAGTTTGTTACTCTTAGAAAAAACCCAACCAGAAAATTAGCAGAGACACCAGAGGAAGTTTCCTGAGCTTGAAATCCATGTGATTTTGTAAATCCTCCCCCATGATCCCATTCCATGCCCAGTGCTTGACAGAACATGCCACCAAACAGTTCAGCCCAAAGAGTGAGGTAGTGGTGAGAGACAGCATTAATGAGTTACTAATGCTCTTCCCAAAATTAGTCTGGAAACTGGTGATCCAACAGCACCATCTAGTTATAAACCCAGGAACAGGGACAGCTGCATGGCTTGTTCTCAAGTACCAGCTCAGGAATGAGTTTTAGAGCTACTGCATGAACAGCAGAATCAACCTGTAACCCTTCTTTTTCTCCAAACCATTATCTAAAGGCAGAATTTCTCCAAGCAGGCAAATTTTCCCATTCGATAAACCCCATGCCAAGCAGCCAGCAGTGTTTCACTGAGATCACAGAGACCATAAGAAGCACATTTGTAATAAATTGATGTAATTCAGCAAGCTGGATAAAACTAAAAGTACTCCTAACGGACTGTGAGCAGGAATCTAAAAGTGTTTCACTGTTTTCAGAATGATTCAGTTTCTTCTTTCATAGAATCATCCCAGAATTGTTTGGGTTGGAAGGGGCCTCAAAGCTCATCTCATTTCACCTGGACACCTCCCACTCTGCCAGGTTGCTCCAAGCCCCATCCAACCTGGCCTGGAACACTTCCAGGGATGGGGCAGCCACAGCTTCTCTGGGCAACCTGTGCCAGGGCCTCCCCACCCTCACAGGGAAGGATTTCCTCCCAGTATCCCATCTATCCCTACCTGGGTTCATTAACTACAGCCCCTGCAAAACATTAAAGGAGTTTTCTGCCAGGCAAGCAGAGCTGGATCTCAGGCAATCCCAAACTCCAGAAAGGAAGATACTCCCCTAAGAGTCAGATCTGCCATCCCAGCTTTCTCAGCTTGCTGGGAAAGAAAGGAAAGCCAAAAGAGGCAGGTAAGGGGTCAAGGCTTCAAGAGTCACCACTGATTTCACAGAGCTCTTTGAAGAGCTGGATGCAAGGTCTGAGTTGTAGCATCTTAAGACACTATAGACCATGCCTGAAAAAGAGTATAGGTAGGAAAAATCTACAATACTCAATTAAGATTAAAAGAAATTACAAGATATGATTGGAAAATATAAGAGTTCATGAAATGCACTCACCTCCCCAAAACATTACTTGTCTAATTCTGTAAGAGATTTTTATCACTGCAATGCCTCAGTGCCTCCTCAGCAGCACATCAAAATGGATTTAGAAACTTTCCACAGGGCCAAGGGATCAGAAAAATCCATCCAAATGTTCTGCCTTTTGCTGCTTCTTATACCAGGAGCTTTGCAAGGCAGAAAAAGCAAAAGCTCTCCAGTTTTAACAGGAAGACACTTAAATATGGGGGAGGGGGGGTTCAACCTTTTGCTTCTGGTTAGTGATCCCTGCTAGATCCTTTCCAGACACTTTATAAGTCATCAAAACAACAACAAAAAAACACAATAAAACCCCAGCAACTTTCCCTTTCTCAACTATGGAAAAAATCACATAGGCAGGATAAGACATGACAGAGAAAAGCTTGATCATAAATGGAAAAAAAACCCCACATTTGAAGCAAAGAAAATGGTCACAATTGCAATATTGAATCTCACAGTTCTTTGAAGGCCATTGCCACCTTACCCTGTCTGTTGTCTGTGATGATTTCTGTGATGCCTCAAAATCCTTCTTTGTTTCTAGGATTTTTTTCACCAGCCCACCTGTTGAAAAACCAGGATCTTTCTCAGCATTGGAGGGCACTAAACTGTTGTTTTAAATATTTACACAATAAAATAAACCCCAACTGCTAGTTTTCATAATGCAGACAATTTTTAGAGCAACATGATCAGCATTTTATTAGGTCTTTTAAATATTGAAATACAAGGGATTTATTTGATTTTTTTCTCCAAAGCTTGTCCAGAACTTGCCTTGAAAGCCAATCCAACCTCATATTTCAGAGCTGACAAGCTGTACCTGACACTTTCAGAAACATTAATTCATGAGCTTTATGCAGAATTTTAAATCCTGCTGACATTGAAGATGCATAGAAAATCTGCCCTTAACGCAGTTGTAAATCCAGCTGCACAGGAAAACAAGCCTGGATAAATAACTTGTTTTTCCTGCAAACGTTGCAAACCCCTTCCCTCAGGAGGTATTTTACTGCTTTGTTCAGCATTTTAAGTGTTCAGCATTTGGTTCAAACCCAGGGGTTGATTCTAGATATACAGAAATACATATAAAAGCAAACATACCATGCTTTTGATCCTCAACCAGCTCCACTTCTGGCTCCTACACATGCAGGAAGAGAGCTTTAGTTGCAAAAAGTTGGCATTGCTAAAATATGGAACTATTCAAAAATACTCAGCTAGAGGATACTTCAACAAGTCACTTAATCATGGAATGGTTTGGGTGGGAAGGAACCTTAAAGATCATCCAGTCTCAACCCCTACCATGGGCAGAGACACCTTCCACTCTGCCAGGTTGCTCCAAGCCCCATCCAACCTGGCCTTGGACACTTCCAGGGATGGAGCAGCCCCAGCTTCGCTGGGACCCCTGTGCCAGGGCCTCCCGACCCTCACAGGGAACAATTTCTTCCCAATATCCCATCTAACTCTGCCCTCTAGCAGTAGGAAGCCATTCTCCCTTCTCCTGTCACTCCAGGCCCTTGTCCAAAGTCCCTCTCCAGCTCTCTTGGAGCCCCTTTAGGCACTGGAAGGGGCTGTAAGGTCTCCCCAGAGCCTTCTCTTCCTCCAGGCTGGACACTCCAAACAAAATATGGAAAAAAGTTCAATAGCTTGCAACATGAACAGACCTTTGGCATCTCTGGCAGTGGCACTGCTTCCTCCACCACAAACTGTTCATCCTCATCATCAGAAATTGGCTGGTCCGTGATGATGTTTGGGGCAGTTTTGGCACTGCCACTCCTGTAAGGGATACAAGGAAAATGGGAATTAGTGGAAATATTAAGTTCTATCTAAACTCAGCTAAAAGGAAAAGATCATAGAATCACAAAATCATTCAGGCTGGAAAAGCTCTCCAAGTCCAACCTGTGACCAAACCCCACCTTGTCACCCAGCCCAGAGCACCGAGTGCCACATCCAGGCATTCCTTGGACACTTCCAGGGATGGGGACTCCACAAGTCCCCACCATGAGCACTGAGGTGACCACCCTCAGGCTGGTGAGGCCCAGAAGAGCTGAGAAGAGGGTGGGACAAGAAACACCTGCTCTGCATGTCCCATTTCCCTCACCTTTCTGGAATTAAGAGCTCTGTGCTTTCCTGACGTTTTACTCGGGGAGGTGCCGGTCTTGCACTGCCAGGTCGGGGAATCCGTCTGGAATAACAATGGAAATGGGGAAACCTGATTTTCACAAGTGACACAACAACACAAGCCTTTGCTGAGCAAAAAGCAATTAAGCTGGAGTTTAAAAGGCAAGCTCATCTTATCCATAACACCATCCTTATGGAATGCATAGAGGTAATGCAATGTTCCTCTCAAACGTCCCTCATTTTAATAACATTACATGGAAGCACTTTTTGGATTAAGAACAGAATAAAGGATAAAAACACACCTCTGGGCAGGCTGAGGTGGAAGATCAGGAGGTACTTCCTCATTTTCAGACACTGCAGGCTTTTCAGGAGCCACGTTCTCTGCTTCTCTTTCTATTAAACAAAGCAACATAAAATTGTGGCTTAGCTGGCAAGGAAAACCTGTTTTTTTATGACAGTATCTTGAAGCTTAGCACTGCACTGAACAAAACAGTTAAATCTCTTTATTTTTATATGTTTTTTAATATTGTGAAATTCCCTCATCCGTGAAAATGACATCATCTCACTCCATTCTTCTGTTTCCCTTAACCTCTTATTGTCCCCTACTGGGATTCTTAGTTGAGGTGGTGGCTGCTCCATCCCTGCAAGTGTCCAGGGCCAGGCTGGATGGGGTTTGGAGCAACCTGGGATGGTGGAAGGTGTCCCTGCCCATGGCAGGGGGTGGGACTGGATGACCTTTAAGGTCCCTTTCCCTGTGGAATGGTTTTGACACAAACAGAAGCACAAACGCAACAGTAGGAGAAGGAAACAACGCCACATATTGACATTCAGAAAATTGACAACTTAGATTGTTTTCATCTGGCTGTTGCTAAAACTACCTAAAATGTATTGCAAGAAGTTCCCAGCAGGTTATTTCTTTTCAAGGTAGAACCCATAAAGTGCTCATAAACTATTACTTCTCATTTTTTAGCATAGCCCAAAGGAAAAAGCACTTTCAGAGATGGCTTTTTGGTATTAAATAGAAACTCCTTGGATAAAGTCTACTCAAAGCATCTAAACTCTACCCAATTAAGGTTTGTTACTGTTTAAAAATTCTATAATACATAACATAAACGGGGAAAAAGCACTAGAGAAGTGCTTGATTTATTAAATAGCACTTTTTTTGTATTAGCAGCTCTTAACTATGTTTGATGCTGCTTTTGTCAGTGTAATGTTACAGAGTTGCTGGCAAATTAATCTGGAAGTAACAAATACACTGGTTTTTCAGAAAAGCTGTATTTGTTCTGTAATCTGGCCAAGTTAGGCATGAAGCACACAACAGGAACTATGTCCAGAACTTGGGAACTACTCCCTGAGGCAGGGAAATAGGGATACATTCAGACCCTTGATGGTCTGCAACAAAATATGACTGAAACAGACAGAAATAATACTTTAAAAGGTCCAAGAAAGTAAGTTTATTTCAGCTAATAAACAATGTTTTGTAATCACAGGAACATGGAATGGTTTGGGTTGGAAGGGACCAACCAAAAGGTCCTGAACCTAAAAAATGAAGGGTTTACAGTGCCTTAGTGAATAAAGCTGAAAATAAAGATCAGTCAATAAAATAAAAAAGTTGAACTTGATGACAGAGGTTGGACTTGATGATTTTGCAGGTCTTTTCCAACCTCCATTATTCTTATGATTCTGAATATTTGGTTCTCATACCACCAGAGGATCCACTCCAAATCAATAATGAACCTGGGGTTATTCCTCTTCCACCCCTTCCAATTATAATGCAGTTATATTCCATCTCAGCTACATTCCACCAGACAAGACAGCTCCAAGAGATGAAAAGGAATTAGCATGGAATTTCTCCCAGTTGAGGAAGGTCACACAAATGTCTTGGCCATCCATCTATATTTCATTAGAGTGACACAGCCACGAGGCCCTGGAGGCCACAGGTGGGCTGGGAAAACCTCCCCCATCCATGGTATCCATTCTCCCAACCAGGTCAAGCATCTGGAGCTGGAGAAAACAAAAATGCAGCTTTTTGCCTCAGTCTCAGCTCTTCCTCCTACATTTTGCTTCCATGGCTCCATGTATATTGTAGCTGGACACAAATACATGTCTTGGGAGCCATATATAACTTTGGGGAAAAAAGATGGAGAAGTTAAGAATGCAGAGATGGAATTTTCCTCTGGAATCCTTTAAAATGCAAACACTGAGACTCCCAAATAGTTGTACAAAAAGGCAATGTGCAGTGACTCCGTTTTTAGAGAAAACAAGTCACCAAGAGATTCAGGTGCAGCATTTTCCTTGGGACACTGTCTCTTGGAAAACAAAAGAATAGGAAAAAGAAAATAAAAGTAATTGCTTTATCAGGGACTGTACATTTTTCAAAGAAGAACATTAATCAGATGTGATTAAAACACAAGGCAGCAGCTGGATCAAGTGTAAATCACCCTACTTAAAATCATTTAGCTGCATGGATTTGGCCCCAAAACATTCAAGTTGGACTTGCCATGACAGCTCAGTTTTAACTTTTCCTACCTTTCTGTTTTTCTGCAAGTCCTGGTTCATTTTTCTCTTGCAGTTCAGCAGCACCATCCTCTGAAATTCCATCTGCCATGCTCCTCGTGTCCACGGGTCCTGTAACAAAACAGTTTATAGCCAAATGAAACCAAAGATCCAATAAAAATCCAAAATAAAAAGCCATGCTAAATACCTGTTAGGATTTCTTTAATGGCTACCCTAGTTTAATAAACCCTCTTCAGTGTAAATAAATTACATTCAAGGTGCACAAAGACTTTTTAAATGAGTGCTGACTGAACTGCTGAAAGCTCAAATATTCAGTATAAATCTCTAATTTATCTGCCCAGGGAGAAGAGACATTCCCTCCTGTTGTACATTAATTTATTTCCAATTAATATTAGATAAAATAGGAAGTTCTGATCACCATGCATATACTGATGCATGTGTGCAACATGCATCAGTATAGCTCCAGAAAGTTTTTCTACCCTCTGGATTATTCGCTTATGGCAGCCCCACTGTGTGAGAACAAAAACAGGGGTGATGCCCCATAATATTCCTGGCTCTGGTAAACTGCAGCTTGAGGGCACTGCCTTGCTGCATCAGGAAAAAAAGGAGTATTTTGAAATATCCACCTTAAAGCCAAAACACAGGGGAAGTCGTTCCCTGCATTTCATTTATCAGGAAAACTGGATTCTGGTTTTACAGGGACAATCCCATAAATGGGGTGTGTCTGGTCACTGCAGTTTAGTGCCAGTTCAGCCTATAAAACAAATACTCAAATCTTGGGAAATAAAAGAAGTTATAGGATCAGCTAAGGATCACTAAGTAGTAAAATAAGACTACATTTAATGGAATCCAGACAGTGTTTTTCAGCTGCCAAATTATTAAAACTTCACAGCACATGAAATGTGATGTAAAAAATTCAATTTTCTAGCACCAACTTGAATTAAGCTCCTAAGTTAACACATATTCAGATCCAAAGTGCCAGGTCTTTTCAAAGGTATTTAAGGTGCCCAAACAGGGCTATTAATTGTCCTGAAAGCAGGACTGATGTAACTTCAGTATTTCGCCTCAGACACATGGAAACCTAAAACAAAAACCCAAAGCAAATGTGGTGCTTGGGAAGACACTCAGCAGCACATGATCTCTTTACATAAATTAATAATAGTGACACTGGCAGATTAAGTGTGTGAAGATCTTCATTAGTCTAAACAGCACCAATTTTTAACCAGAACTGGCTATTTTTTTAACAGGTATCAACTCACAGCTATCACTGCATCTTTTGAACAGAGAAATTGAAGTGATTTATGTGACTTCTTCTTTAGAATTAGAATATCAGGGGCACAAACCACTGAGAGAAAATTAGGATCAATCAGGTCACTGCAATAAGAGTAGGGGGAACAGGCACTTAAACACAGACAGGAATTGCAGTCACACTGTTGGTATAGAGCTCTGTGTACCAGCCAGTTTTATTCCTTATCCCTGAGTTTCTCTAGGCTTTTCCTCTTGGTTTCCTATGCAAAGGGATGGCAGTCCTAAGCTGAGATTCCTTTTTTCCTGATATGTAACATTAAGTACGTGGGATTATTCTAAAAACAATCTAGTTTCCAGTGTAAATACAATATTTTAATTACAAAAACTTAATTACAAAAACTGGTGCAGTAATCAATTGCAAGGAAGCACCTTACAGATAGACAATTTATTTATTGGGAAAGCCTGGTCCAGCTCTCTATTAAACCAAATTAAAACCATTTCAAGACTAAAACCTTCACTTTGCTCTGCTGTAAATAGTTGCAGACAAATCAAAAAGCCCATTTAGAGAGCAATACACAGTAATTACCAAAAGCAGGCTGAATTTATATCTGCAACTGTGCATGGGGAACGTGAGCAAATGAACTGCCTCGCACTTCTTGTGTCCCAAATCCATGCAGGAAAATTGCCTCTTGGATTCATAAGTGCAGGCTGGGAGTATAAACCAAACCCTGACAATAACAAACATGGATATTTAAGTATTTATGCTATTCCTACTCAATAACCCTCCAGCATATTTGATAGAAATAATAATATCCTCCCTGTGGTTACCTTCTCCTCCGGGTTTGGAGCGATGCCTTGATCCTTTTGCTGAAGGCTGCCTTGATATCCTTGCAGGACTTTCATTCTGGAAGAAAAAGAAAAAAAAAAAGCCCAGAAATTTATATAACTGTAGATTTAAATATTATAAAATTATATCTAAAATTTACTTTCATGTGTTGCTTTTCTGTCTCTAAGTATTATACAGAAAAGATATTCACTTTAGAACGGATCCATGCATTTCTATTAAGTTTATTTTCCTCAAAGTCTGTGGATACTTTTTCCTGAATGTATGCCAGCTATTTTCTTTCACACGAACTTGTAAGATGTAAAAACCACTTCCAAATGTGAACTGAGAGTATCCAACCTCGTGGAAGATGCAGAGCACCTATGCTGGGCTTGGGATATGATGGGTTACAAAAAGGAGGAAGATGCCTACAGTCAGTCAGCTCTGTGTTTCAGTTACATCAGACACACAGTTTCCCTTCAACCTGCTGGAAAATCTTTTAAATCTCATTCCAAAATGGAAGCAAGGATTTAAAAATTGTGCTATCAGGCTTGCATAGTCCAGGACTCAAATGGCAGCTTTCCTGGATAAAGACTCTGGACAAACTAAGAAGTGGGTCCTGCCAGAAAGTCCAGCAGGCAAGTAAGGGATGAACTGAAGGTGCAGCTGGTACAGGAGGGAGGATAAGAGTTCAAGAGTGGAAAAGATCAAACAGGAGGAAAATTCAGGATGTTTCTGAGGACTCTGACCTTAATTTGGAAGTGATTTGGAGAGGCCAGGAAATGAAAGCAGGCAAGCACAGCCAAGAATGCCACTTGGCTGGAATTTGGGGAAGAGATGTGCGTGAGCAGCAGCCTCTCTGAGATGAGAGCCCAGCAGTCCCAGGGGATTTACTGCTCACTCTGCCTGAAGCACAGCCAGGGCCCAGAGGAATTCAGGGAAGGTGCAAGTGTAAAGGAGGATTCCCACCAGCCCCACAAACTCCTGGATGTGAGAGCAGGGTGAGAAGGAGGCAGGCCATCTCCTTATACCCATCCTGGCCAGCACAAGGGGCAGATCCTACTTCCATGTGCACCAGAGCGTGGAGCCAGCAATGGGATCTGGCCCCCACTGCACACAGCAATAAACCCAGCTTCCAACAAGCTTCCAGCATGGATGGGGCTTGGAGCAACCTGGTCTAGTGCAAGGTGTCCCTGCCCATGGCAGGGAGTTGGAACTGGATGAGCTTTAAGGTCTCTTCCAATCCAAGCCATTTTGTGATTCTATAATTCTAACAACTTCCCTGTACTTTTCCCTACCTCCCTGATTTCTTCAGCACCATTCCTGCTAAAGGAAACAACCACCTCTGAACACAACAGGTGATTTATTTCTGTGCTTTCTATCCCTATAATCTCTGCCTCCTATCCAAAACCCTGCAATATGTTTAGCATCTCACAGGATTTCCTTTTTTATGTGCTTTCTTTTTGTCACATGTGTGAATTAATAATCTCTGCAGTTTCCAGCCAAGATTTCTTGTCAGCCCTGCTGATAATCATTAAGGTTGGAAAAGACCTCCAAGATCATCAAGTCCAACCTTCAATGTCCATATTGACAACCTAAATGAGGATCACAGATTCCTCCATTTCTATGCCATCAAAGAATGGTTTGAGTAAAAGGGACCTTAAAGCTCATCTTGTTCCACCCCCTGCCCTGGGCAGTGACACCTTCCAGGCAGAGGGAAGTGTTCCTCCTCTTTAAGAAATACTGGCACCTTATAAAGAAAACCAGACAGAATTCCAAAGTACACTGCTGACATTGAAGTGGTTCATCTTAATTCTTCATAATTACTTTCACAAGCCCAGCACTATGCAAGGAGGGAAAGGAAAGGTCCTGCACCATCAGGACCACATCTGGCACATTCCAACCTCAGCAGCTCTTTGGGTGATGTCATTATTAGCACAGGTGGGGAGGGAGTTGGGAATAGGTGCTGAGGCTTCTGGAGGAGTGGATTTGGTCATTTATTTACATCAGGCAGTGGCTACAAACACAGTTTTTTGTAGAGCCACATGTGCACCCTGGCAGCAGGTGCAGGGTGAAAGCTGACATTTACTCGCTATGGCAGCACACAAAAACAGAAATCCCACAACATTTATGATTTGGGGCTTTCCAAAAGGAGATAAAAGAGGTTATTCCCCTTCTTAGGGATTCATAGACCCCAAGACTTTGAAAAGCAGCCACTGGAGCCATTAAAGGGAAATCTTACACTTCATCTCACACCATCCTGGAAAAAACACATTACAGTGGAATCCTTGATGGATGCATGCACGCTTCCCAGCCTTGAGTAATTATGTTTCCATGTGGAGAGGAGCCAGCAGCCTTCTGCAAACCATCCAGTCTGCTGCTTTGTCCTCGTTATTAACCTTTAAATAGCCTGAATTTCACTTCCAGACAGAAGAAAACAGTATTTTCTGCTGTTTCAGAGCTCATTATCTAAATCAGCCACTGTGATTCTCCCCCTCTGATGCATCAGCCCTACTGATAGCTCACTAATTGTAAATAAGAATTGAGTCTGTGAACAGCAATTTAATTCAATCAATCCTCTGCAGTACTTTTCTTCTACTTAAATTCACAGTGCTGAGGTACACTGGCACCTCTACAAAAACTAATATGTGCAGATATAATTTAATATAAATAAAACCACACCCAAGGAAAGATCTCTACTTGCTAAGGCCAATTGGAGTGCTGTGCTGATAAGACTTACTAGGAAAATATCAATTATCTTTTCCTCACCTAAGGTCTCACAAGATGATGTCCTATAGGTGTTAGATTCTGCAAATTACAACTTTCCAAACATAAAAAGATTAGGAAAATCCCTCTTCTCCAAGCCTAAGTTTAAATGATGGATTTCTGCTATATTGACACCAAAAAGAAAGGGTCATTCCCAGGAACAGAACTATTTGAGCCATGTCCTGCAGATTTCCATGGAAGGATTCTCTCTGCTGTCCCTTTTTCATTCCACAGTTTCATTGCACAACCAAAGTAAATTCCAAGAGAAATAGAAGTTCATTAGATAGGACTTAGAGGTTGATTCAAGTGACCAGTTCCAGAGCAATACAGTTTGCAGGACAAAAATAAAAATCATTCTGCAAGTGGCCAAAAGTGACAGGATATTACAGAAAGCTTTAGCCAAGAGTTTCAGCAGCCATGGGAAACATGGAAGAGACTTTTCCAAGGTGTTTGGCCTCAGGGGTAAATGATTTACCTGTTCTGCAGCCACTTTCAGCACCAGATGCTCTGTGACCTCCACCACCTTTTGTCCAGAGACAAAGTGATCTTCATTATTTAGAAGGCACAAAAGGCCATTTTAAATATGATTTTTCCCTGAGATGGACTGAGAGTGAACAGAATGCAACTCAAACCTGCTCCCAAACTGTGGGATGCAAGAGTCAGCCTTGAGGCAGCTTCTGATTGCCATGTGTTAGCCAAATGTCTCTTAATTCCCACTTATCCTTGCTTTCTTCTAGCTCCAGAAAATTAGAGATAGCCATGTGATGACTATTGCACAATGGGAGTTTCTATACCAACAGAAAAATACATTTAAATTTTAAAAAAGTCAGCCTTAAGTAGATTTGAAAGCTGGCCTCTGATAATTAGCAGCAAGAAAAATTAAGGCTTGCATGAATAGAGATAATCTTATTAAGGTTCCTAATCTCATTGAAGCAGAGCTTCAACTAAACTTTATTTGCTGCACATGTAGAATATTAAAAAAAAATGTAAATTGATGTGTCTTCTAAAGTAAAGACAGAGAAAAGGTGAAGAGGTTTATCCTTAGGGATAAAAGCAGTGGGTGACTTGTCAGGTACTGCTTGAGGGGTTGCCTCAAATTATTTCACTTCTATTATAGTGAAAATATACATATATACTCTATTAACTATGTATAGAAAACATATACATAAAAAGCTAAAGTGAGATGCTGAAGATTTATTAATTCTACAGCAGAGACCACAAAATATGATTCAGTATTTTTCATGTGCACAGACAATTGTTTCCCTTCCTTTTAATACATTTGTTTCCCTGCCACCTGACTTAAGTGGATCCACAGTGCTTAAATCAGGGTAAATCCCTGGAAATAAAGGCTGTGAAACTCCTGTGAGGACCAGGACATCAACCCTAGTCCATGAGATGCAATTTCCAATTATTTCCTGCTGGAATTTCCTCTAAATCACTTTGTGCAGTTACCTCAGCTCCAGAAATTCACTGGGCACGTTTTCATTTCGTTTCTCCCTTCCACAGCTTTAAAATGATGACATTTGCCATGCACCGGCCTGAAGTTTGTGTTTTCATCACCTCAGAAAGAAGCAGCCTCTGCTGTTACGCAAGCAGGCAGAGGCAACAATGTCATCCAGACTTCAGGTAATAATTCCAAAGCCTTGGAATCCCTCCCAAAAGCACTTAAGACGGGAAATGAAACTTTACTGCCCCACTGTATTATTGTGGTGCCCAAGAGCACGAGGAGGGTTTGGGATGAGGCTCAGAATTTCCATTAGAGACCCAATTTGCAGGAAGTTTAACTTGGCCATGAATATTTGCTGGAGGCTAAAAAAAAAAAAAACCTCTTTTATAAGCTCTCCCTCCGAGTGCCAGTAATTTAAAAAGTTTGGTTGGATTTCAGTCAAGGAAGAGCTATAAATTTGTCATCTCACGTGGAAGACACGATGATGTCAGTGGGCCCAGAGACTCCCAACAGAGACTCCTGCTAGACTTGGGATTCTGCCTGCTTTTTTCCTTTGCCTGTGCTTCTTTAGGTTAATTTACTGAAGTCTCCCTCTTTAAACATTTAGCCATATGGCTCCATAATTCCCTAAATTGCCTCAGGTCATCAGGAAGCAGCAGATGGAGACACAATGGTATCACAAGCAACAGCTTCTGTGCAGAGGCACTCACTGAGCTGCTCTTCCAGCTGCAAAACATGGACCCTGAGACAACAGTGGACTGGTTTTCTTTCCAAAACAATAACTTCTGGTAAAACACAAAAATAAATAAAAAACCCTATCAGCTTTCCAGAAAAGATTCTGAGGAATAGAGAAAACCCATGGCAGGGGGTTAGAAGAGATGAGCTTTAAGGTCCCTCCCAAATCCCACCAGTCTGTGATTCTATGAAGCATCCACAGTATCAATACACAGAAATTAAATCTGAAAAATGAAATATATTGAGTAGATTTTTTTTCTGGCCCAAATTCAGAGAATTTTTTAATAAATAAACAAACAACAAATCAGAAAAGCATCTATTTTATGTATTTTACAGCCCTAAAACTTGTCATCTACCTACCTTTCAATCCTACATTGTTTCAAGCAGACTCCCAAACCAAAATGAAACACACTGAATATTCTTACCTTCTCCACTACTAACCTCAGTATCTGGCTGGCACTTGCTGTCCTTAGTTGGCCTCTGCGATTTTCTAAGCATGGATTCTTCAGAATCTGTGGGCTGGAAAGGAATTAACTGGTTTAGATTCAAGCTCCCTCCTAACAAAAGCATTTTGATGCTCATCAATACTGAATTTCTATCAGCACACAGCATAGAAAAGGAGAATAGGAATTATTTAGAGGAAGGGAAAATAAAAGAACAACAAAACGAAAGGCAATGAAGAGATGGCTCCTAAGGCAGTTTAGGACTTAGAATCCTTGAATCCCAGACTGGGTTGGGTTGGAAGAGACCTTAAAAAGCATCTTGTTCCAACTGAGGCTGACTTGACACTGAGAAGGCCTTCCACTACCTGAAGGGAGCCAACAAGAAAGATGGAGAAGGGCTTTCCACTGCCAGATGGCAGGGTTGGATGGGATATTGGGAAGAAATTCTTGGCTGTGAGGGTGGTGAGGCCCTGGCACAGGTTGCCCAGAGAAGCTGTGGCTGCCCCACCCCTGGAAGTGTCCAAGGCCAGGCTGGACAGGGCTTGGAGCAACCTGGGATAGTGGAAGGTGTCCCTGGCCATGGCAGGGGGTGGAACAAGATCAAGGTCCCTTCCTGCTAAATGAGTAGAAATACGAAAATGGAAAGTCACTGGAACAAGCACAGTCCCAACCATGGCACAGGGAAAGTTCTTCTCAGAAATAACATTTCAATTACCTTTTTCTCTGCTCTCTCCTTTCCATGTTCTCTTAAATGCTCCCCATCCTTTTCTCTGTCCCTTTGTCCGTCCCGATCTCGCTCTCTCTCTCTGTCTTTCTCTCCTTCTCTGTCCCTGGCCTTCTCTTTGTCTCTTCCTTTCAGTCTGTCCTTTTCTCTTCCTCCTTCATGTCTTTTCTCTCTGTCCTGTCCTTTATCACGACCGAGGTCATCTCCTCGTTCTTTGTCTCCTTTTCCTTTGCTTTTTTCTGTTTCTCTTCCTTGCTTGGTCGTTCTGATTTTGCTTCTTTCCCTTTCCTGTTTTTCTCCTTCCTTTGAGGTGTCTCTTTCAGGTTCTTTGTGCCTCTCTTCATTATTCTTCTGCTTATCCCTTTCCTTTTCTCTTTCTCTGCTCTCTTTTAAATCTCCTTTGGGTTTTCTGTCTCTGCTTGGGCTTCTGTCTTTAATTTCAGTGTCTCTCCTGCTCTAAAAAAAAAGCAAACACTAAAAATTAATTCCAATACATGGCAACTCTATCACACAATGACTTTACACAGAGAAAAATGCAAGCTAAAAAAAGCCCAAACGAATAAATTATGGTATCCCTGTACCCCCCAAAAAAGCTACCTCTTTATCCCTATGGCTTTTTTGTTCTTCTGGTTTGGACTCTTTGCTTTCTTTATGTCGAGGTTTAGAGGAGGGAGGTTTCCCTTTAGCATCAGCTTTCTCCCCTGCTAAGACCCTTTTAACAGCAGCATCACTGGACAGCTGTAAGGAACAGAAAAACACCATTAAAATAAGTAAATTATTTTATTAAATAATTAATGTAGTAATTATTTTAAGAATGTAACAATTCAAAGCAAGAACATAACAATTTCATGTAAGAATGCAATAATTCTGTGTAAGAACAGTCCCTGCAATTGCTTTCAACCGGTTACCAAATTTCTCCATTTTTGTACTTCCATATTCAAAGAAAGCACAGTGGAAAAATAACTTTCATTCCAGAATTAGGAGATTTGACTGAAATTTTGGAAGAGATAAAAGTCAAAACTGAGAGCATCTGGTCATATAATTAATGTGTCTGTATCCCAAAATACTAAAGGTTCTGAAGCTTCATTTTGTGCTGTAAAACTAATAAATGTAATTAAATGACAAATGAATAAAGTGAAAAACAGTGAACATTAAATGTATTCATATTCACAATGTATTTGTGTAGGGACCTGGCTCAAACTCTGCTAAGGATCATGAACTCTCTACCTGCTGTTATTAAGAGGTGACCAAATGTTTACATTGTGCAATTAATAAAAGCAGATGAGTCTCAATTAAGCCACAGCATCACAGAATCATTTTGGTTGGAAAAGATCTCCAGGGCCATCGAGTCTGACCTGTGACCAATCCCTACCTTGTCACCCAGCCCAGAGCACTGAGTGCCACATCCAGGCCTTCCTTGGACACCTCCAGGGATGGGGACAGCCCCTTTGAAGGGCTGACCACCCTGTCCATGAAGGAATTCCTCCCGATGTCCAACCTGAACCTCCCTGTCATAGCTTGAGGCCGTTTCCTCTCATCCTGTCCCTGTTCCCTGGGAGCAGAACCTGACTCCCCTGACTGCCCCTCCTGTCAGGGAGTTGTGCAGAGCCAGCAGGGCCCCCTGAGCCTCCTTTGCTCCAGGCTGAGCCCCCCCAGCTCCCTCAGCCTCTCCTGGGGCTCCAGCCCCTTCCCCAGCTCTGTTCCCTGCCCTGGACAGGCTCCAGCCCCTCCGTGTCCCTCAGGCCGGGAGGGCCCAGACCTGGGCCCGGCCCTGGAGCTCCCTCAGCGGGGCCAGCACAGGGCCCGGGCGCTGCCCTGGGGCTGTGGCCACACCACGGCAGGGACAGCCCGGGGGCCATGGGCCTCCTGCCCGGCTGGGCTCACCTTCAGCCGCTCTCACCAGCGCTCACAGGGCCTTTCCCAGCTTTCCAGCCCCTTTTCCCCCAGCCTGGAGTGTTCCGTGGGCTTGCTGTGACCCCAAGGGCAGGACCTGGCACTTGGCCTGGTTGGCCCCTCAGCTCATGGCTCCAGCCTGTCCAGATCCCTCTGCAGAGCCTTTCTGCGCTCCAGGAGATCAACATCCCACCAGCTTGGTGTCTGCAACTTCCTGAGGGTGCCCTCCATCCCCTTGTCCAGATCACTGATAAAGATCAAAAAAGCCCTGATAATAAATCATGGTGTATATAAAATATATACACATATATATTGTCCTACCTTATTTAAGCAACACTTCCCAATTGCCTGAAGGAATTCATTGGTCTTTTCAGGCTCATGTCCAGCCACAACTCGTGCTGGTTTCACTGACAGTGGCTCTCCTGTCACCATCACAACAGCATCAATGGCCTTCTGAAGGAAGTTGATTTTGGAATCCTTATCCTGGTAAAAGAGTGATTAAGACAGATTTTTATCTTCACAATTACCAGATTTGGTTTAGTTTTATATTTGACAAACAACTTGCCCCAAGTGCCCTTCAATAGAGATGATGTCTTCCAGTGACTATGAAAAATCAGAAGTAAAAATAAAGACCAAATAAACACAGTAAAACCAACTGGCATTTTCTTGGAGGGTTTCTGGCCCAGAGAAAGAAATCCTGGTGTGAAGTAGAACACCCACTGTTCTACTGAGGGGAAAAACAGGATTTTATTAATACAACATAATAAATTTCAAAGAATATTAGCCAGCCAAGCACTATTTACCAGTCTTTTAAAAAGGAAACCCATGTAAGGAGAATTTTGTATGTGGAACTAGAGTTTAACAGAGCTGCTCCAGTGGCATCCCAAGCTCCAGAGCCACTCTCCCAAAAACAGCTGGGTTCTGCTGCAAGCACGTGCACAGACAAGTGGGAGGAGTCTCCAGAGTCAGGGCCCTTCCCATCTTTGCCTTTGCCAAATGGATTAAAACAAACAACTGCCACGTAACTGTGATTTTTACTGGGAGCAATTAAAAAAAAAAAAGGTATTTCCCTAATTTCAAGTGGGGGAAATTGTTATGTGTATAAACATAAAATAAATATAAATAAATATAAAACTTTTTTGTGTGTATAAATATATGTAAAGCTGATATGAAAAACTGTAAGATCAAGCCTGATATCCAATCTTTCCATTGATAAGGGAACAAAGCTTTACTAGACTTAACAAGATGAACCCCTCTGATAAACACACAGACAGTGATATCCAATACAGCTGGTACAGGAGGTTAATTTCTTTCAGGGAATTGCCAGCAATTAAGGAACCCTCATTATTTCAATCCTCCTTACAGCTCTCTCCTATTGATTACTCAGATAAAAATTACTCTTCTGATCTTCTACAACTTCAAGAGAAACCACAGTAAGGAAGCAGCCTGTGAGAGCCAAGTCTTCCTCCTGAACATTTTTTTGGAAGAGGAACACAAGCTGGAGACATTTTCACCCACACTGCAGGACTTAGATCTCCTCTGCCTGAGCTCTGGAAAACCAAATGGACTCATGGGCTGTGAAAGAAATTCTCAGAGAAGTAGCAGCATGTAGATACAACAAAGACCTGCTCAGGAGTTGCTGGGAAATCTGCTTTTTGGATCAACAAGGACAGTACCAACAAAAAAACAACAAGAAAAAAAGTCACTTATAAATAACTTAGTTTTAGTTATCCTGACAATGCTAAGAGCAGTCACAGAAATACATACACACATCAGAGTGATAATCAGTGCCTAAAACACACAAGAACTGACTGGAGGGATGAGAAGTCAGGCTGCCAGACCTCATTCTTTAGTTGCTATGTTAAACAAACACCAAGGGATCAGCTGCCTAAGTAGCAACACACAAATACTGCCTTGTTTGTCAGGAATTGGTGACTAAAGCTCCCAAATCAAGTTGGGAGTTGGAGAACTCAGCATCAGTTCAGACAAAACCCAAGGGAAAGCAGCAAACAGAGACTAAAGTCACCCCTGGACTTAAGAAAAGGAGTTTTCTGTAATGATTATTAACCTCCTATTTCAGTAATTAGCCAGTGTTATGCAATAAAGCTATTGTGGAATACATATCCTAGAAAAGTACCTTGGTAAATCCTGGAATATTAAACAAGGATATTCAATGTATATATTTACATAACACATATATGTATTTGTACACACACACAAATACATAAAGCAATAAATATGAGGCCATGGATTCTGCTGAGACACCACAAGACTCTATGAAACTTATCTGTGCACAACTGCAATCTATAGGTGTTCACCCCATGCATTATGTAATATAAGCCACAGGCAGTCACTTCTACAACTTCTTCACAAAAATGACAACAGATCCTTGGTGTTGAACACAGAGAAGACCAAAAGAACCTTGTGGCAAGTTTCAAAGAATACTTAGACCTAAATAAATGAGGAAGGTTCGTACCCACCTTTACATTATCTGACTTCAACTCGAAATCTGTGTAAAGTCCTTTCAGGAAACCTGTTACTCTGATTACCTAAAAACCAGAAGAAATTGAGTAAGTTAAGAACATTTAAAGCCTCTGCCCAATAAAACTTGTATGGCAGTAGGCAATCTGTTGGCCCTGTTGGTGTGATACCTCGTTTAGAACAGTTTCTACACCAGGTTCAGAGGTCTGAATGTGCTCAGGAATGAGGCTTAATCCTTGCTTACAGCTTGGGCCCTCCCTTACTGTTTAATTCCATATTTAACCTGGATGCCCACATCAGCTGGGGAAGGGGCTGGAGCCCCAGGAGAGGCTGAGGGAGCTGGGGGGGCTCAGCCTGGAGGAAAGGAGGCTCAGGGGGCCCTGCTGGCTCTGCACAACTCCCTGACAGGAGGGGACAGCCAGGGGAGTCGGGCTCTGCTCCCAGGGAACAGGGACAGGATGAGAGGAAACGGCCTCAAGGTGGGCCAGGAAGGTTCAGGTTGGACATCAGGAGGAATTCCTTCATGGAAAGGGTGGTCAGGCATTGGAGTGCAGTCCCCATCCCTGGAGGTGTGCAAGGAAGGACTGGACGTGGCACTCAGTGCTCTGGGCTGGGTGAGAGGGTGGGCATCGGGCACAGGTTGGACTCACTGATTGGCTTTTCCAATCTCAATGATTCTGTGATGTTTCACTATCCCAGGTTGCTCCAAGCCCCATCCAACCCGACCTGGAGCACTTGCAGGGATGGGGCAGCCACCGCTTCTCTGGACAACCTGTGCCAGGGCCTCTCCCCCTCACAGGGAAGAATTCCTTCCCCATTTCCCACCTAACCCTGCCCTCTGCCAGCGTGGACCCGTTTTCCTACCACTACACGTGCCTTACCCACCCCAAACCCTCCAGATTCACTCAGCACCCCAAACGCCCCCTGATTTACCCCACACTCCGGGCATCCCCCCATCGGAGATCTGGGAGTGCCACCCAGCCCGGGGCGGTGACGGGGGTGTCCCCGGCAGGCGGCGGAGCGCTGAGGGTGCCCCGGGTGTCCCCCCACAGCCGCAGCTCCCGGGGGGGAACCCCCGCACGCACCCACCTACCTCGGTGATGAGGTCGTGCAGGTACCGGAACGGCGGCTTGTTCAGCAGCGCGTCCGTGAGCGGCGGCTTGCGGATAACCTGCCCCAGGGTCTCCCGCGTCCGCCGCGACACCGCCTCGTTCATCGTCACCGGGAGCGCACCGGGATCGAACCGGGATCGCGGCGGCGCCGACCCGGCCCGCTCCCGGCGTGCCCCGCGCGGCGCGTGCGCGCGGCCCGTTGCTAAGGGGCAGCGCGGCCATAGCAACCGGCCCGGCCCGCTGGGCCCCGAGGGAAAAACCCCCTGGAAGCAGCCCCAAAGCCGCTCCTCCCGCCCCTCAGCCGAACAGGCAGCGAATAAACTGTGAGAGGGAGAAATTCTCTGTCACGGAGCGGTGAACCGGGTCGGGAAAAGTTGTCCTTTTTTCGCTTTATCACTAAACGGAGGTTCCCTGACTCTGTGTGACCCAGCACAAGAAAGACGGGGACCGCTGGGAGCAAATCCAGAGAAGAGCACGGAGATGCTCCAAGGCTGGAGCCAGGCTGGGNGCGCGTGCGCGCGGCCCGTTGCTAAGGGGCAGCGCGGCCATAGCAACCGGCCCGGCCCGCTGGGCCCCGAGGGAAAAACCCCCTGGAAGCAGCCCCAAAGCCGCTCCTCCCGCCCCTCAGCCGAACAGGCAGCGAATAAACTGTGAGAGGGAGAAATTCTCTGTCACGGAGCGGTGAATCGGGTCGGGAAAAGTTGTCCTTTTTTCGCTTTATCACTAAACGGAGGTTCCCTGACTCTGTGTGACCCAGCACAAGAAAGACGGGGACCGCTGGGAGCAAATCCAGAGAAGAGCACGGAGATGCTCCAAGGCTGGAGCCAGGCTGGGAGTGCTGGGGTGTTTACCCGGAAGAGACTCCAGGGAGACCTTACAGCCCCTTCCAGAGCCTAAAGGGGCTCCAGGAGAGCTGGAGAGGGACTTGGGACAAGGGATGGAGGGACAGGACAAGGGGGAATGGCATCCCACTGCCATGGGGTTAGATGGGATATTGGGAAGGAATTCTTCCCTGTGAGGGCAGGGAGGCCCTGGCACAGGTTGCCCAGAGAAGCTGTGGCTGCCCCATCCCTGGAAGTGTTCAGGCCAGGTTGGCTGGGGCTTGGAGCAACCTGGGATAGTGGAAAGTGTCCCTGCCTATGGCATGGGGTGGTACTGGATCACCTTTACAATCCATTCCAACCCCCACCCTTCTGTAAAGTAACAATCAGATTTGGGAATAAAGAGAGACATTACAAAGCAAATCTATCCTGTGTTAGCAAGGAAATTTTCCTGGCAGAAGGGAAGTGGACACTTTCATGCCCACCAGGTAATTCCACGTGGGCTCCTGCGAGCAGGTGCTTGAGGGAAGTTTTATCTCCCTCCCCCAGCCCACTGTTGATGAGATTCCCAGACAAGCTCTCACTACAGGATCTGGTGATCCTGGGAAGAAGAGGAGGTGTTGACAGCTTCCACATCCAAGGGCATCAGAAGAAGTCTCAGAGGAAGCAAGAAGACTGGGAAGAAGCTGCTCTGGGGAAGAGGGATGTTTATGTTGGATTTGTGTGGTTTATCTGGATTTTTCCACTGACTCTCTACTAAGCATCTAAGATGCCTGGGAGGAATCTCAGGGGGGAGCTTAAATTTGGCCTCTGCTGTGCTCATTTTCTTGCAGAGGTACCCTGAGGAAGCACAGCTCCATTTAACTGAAGAACCAAAAGCCAGTAAGACATAAAATCTCCATAAATCCCTACGGATCTAAAGGGAGGCACAGAAACCTGCTGTTTGGAGCACTTCACCACCACCACAAGCACAAATAGACAGCAGCTGCCTTTTCCTCCAAGCTTTACTTTCTCCTAAATGACAGGATTCAGACCTTTCCAGCCACAAGTTTGACTTCATACAGCAGAAATAAACTGGAAAGCAGAGTGAGCACCATGGTACCTATTGCTGGGTTTCTCAGTTTTAAGAACTTACCCATTTTGGTTTTCTTACCTTTTATCTGCTTAAGATAAGGAATGGAGGGACCATTTGAATCCCAGCTGTGTTTGGTGTGTTGGATAGAACTCCAACCACAGCAACCAGCGTGGAAGGTACAATGTGTTTACTCCAAGGACTGTTAATGGAAAGGCTTGTTTGATTTATTCTCCTAAATAACACAAGAGTTTTGCAGTTAGGGGGTGTGTATGGCATAGCAGATTTTTTATCAGGAGAAACAGCTCCCTGTAGGATAGGCACATATTGGGATTGTTGGGCCAGGAGTTGGCCTTGATGATCCTTGGGTGTCCCTTCCAACCCTGGATACTCTGTGATCCCAATGAAGCAATGCAATAAGCAATTCCTGGGGCTGCACTATGGATCTATTCCCTATGTCCTGCTAGAACTGAAAGCAGGAACTCTCCTGAGGGCTGGATCTCTACAAAGAGGAGTTTATACACAGATTTTATGCCTGTGCAGGGCTTCACCACCCTGAGAGAGAAGAATTTCTTCCCAATATCCCATATAACTCTGCTAAACCTCTTTGAAATGCCATGAATTCTGCACCACTCTTGGCATGAGGGATATCGAGAGGTGTAGGCATCTCTCAGTTCAACTCTGGGAGATTTCACTGTACCTGGAGACCCTAAAAATAATTAATTTTCCAGAAAATGACTTACTATTTTCTAGAAGCCAATTGTAATCTCAGTCAAAAGCTGCTGCTCAGACAAAATAACTAGTCAACACTACTCATTACAATTGGGACCAAAAATTTTCCAAGACCTTTTATAAGTCTGGGTCTCCAGGAATCTTCCCTGCCACGTTCAGTGTCTCCAGTGCTCTCTCCACAATGATGGAAAACATGAGACAAGCAAAGCTGCTCCTGCACGCGGAGCTCTCAGCCAGGACCAGAACAGGAGCCTCAGGAAGAGACAACGACCACAAGGAAGCTGGGAAAACCTCACACAGAGATGGCAATGTTGGTTCAGGAACAGACTGGAAAATTAAAGCTGATGAACAGTGCCCCCCCTGATATTAGAAACCAGTTTATGCCATTCCCAAACAGTGAGACATCCACAGACAAACCAGCTAAGGAGATAGAAATGACATTTTATTTTGTGAAGAACACTTGAAAAATAAAGATGAAAGCTTTTCCAGGCTTTGCAAATAACCATCATAGCCCATGGAATCACAGAGACTCCATTTTCAAAAGGTGATTCCTCTTCCCAACCCTGTTTTCCATGAGCTCTCTCATTGTGGAATGACCCACATGAGTTTTAAGGAAAAATATGCATTTTGAGCCAACATTAGAAATAATCCAAGGTTAGTTCAGTGCAGGCGCTGCTACATTACACTTGAACAAAGGCACAAAATTCCCACTTGGAATTTGTATTTAAATTTCTCCAAACCTGGTGTTCTCAGGGAGAGACCAGAGTCACTAAAGAGGGAAGGCTGAGCTCAGTCCAGCTGCCCAGCAAGAACCAGAGGAACTGAAGTGACAGCAAATAAATACAGTGGGATGAAACCACCTGGAAACACAAACCTTTCCTGGCTACCTTTAGAATCAGCACCTCTGATCCCTGCTGTAAACCCAGGCTCCCAGGAACACCTGATACGGAAAGAAGGCGACACAAATTACGATGGGAAAACATCAGCTGCCCTCACCTCTGGCAGAAAATCTATCCATAAAACCAGGATTTCAGGATTCAAGTGGGTGAGGACATTAAACAGCCCCTTCTGGAGAGAATGAGCCCCAAAAAGCACAGAAGCACCTGCTGAATTTTAAAGATATGCACAGAAATAAATAATAATAATGATGTGTTTCATGGTGCTTTTCACTTCTTTTTTTTGCTGATAGCTGAGTGTCAGTTTTTAAGTTGTCTGAAATACCAGACTATTGTTAACCTATAAAAGGTACATGAAAAATCTCACATTAGCCAAAAATTTGAGGAGTCTGCTGAACTGGCAGCTCCTACTACAAAATCCACACATAGACCAAACAGGCCAAATATTTACTGCAGCCCCCAAAAGCAACTTCTGTTTGTTTGTCCTCTCATTACCACAGTTTTAATTAAGGATAATCAGGCTTACTTTTAATCTTAATACTTGAGAACCTTTGACCTGGAGCCCAGCAGAGTCAGCTGCTCACACCCCCTGCTCTCACAGAGGTTCAAAATCAGCTCAGTGACACCAAGAGAAACAAGTTCTCAAATGTAACAGAATATCAGAACAGAATGAGGGAAATTCCTCTGCAGAAGAGCACTGAAAACAAATACAAGCATTTTTCCTGAGTACAGTAAAACCCATTTAAGATCAAACATTGGATCTGTCAATTTTTTCCAACCGTTTTGCCTGTTAATGAAGTTTATGAACAACAAGAAAAGCCCTAGAAAATGAAAAATGAAGTTTATGGGCAACCAAAAAAGCCCTAGAAACTTCAGAATGTAAGATTACCTCATTGTTGTTCCATATCACAAAAGGTCTCCAGGTTTTACCTCTTGACAGATCCTGGACTTGCTCTTTTTTGAGCCAATTCCATACACTTTGTTCAGAGATTGCCACATTTCCTTCATTCTTAGGTCTGACTCCAGCTCCTACAGACTTAGGTTTATACGTAAAGAGAAAAAACTAAATTCTGGTATCAGCAGAGATCAGAGATAGGAAAAATTCTAAAAAGAGATGATTATATCTGCATTTAAACTCAGTAGTGATGGTGCAAGACATCAGATCTGACCAAACAAAGCATTTAGGGTGATTACAAAAGAGTCACCGAGGGGTTATACAATATATTAATCCGTTTCCTCCTAGATAAAGTGCATTTACTCAGCCTGAGAGTAAGTACCACACTGAGAAAGGGACCTTAAAGCACTTCCCCAAGAGAGAGAAGAAAATCAGAGTCATCCTGAATCCTACACCCAGTTTGCCTCAGGGATTCTTGAAGTCCTGCTGCTTGAGCTGAGGTACTCCACGCCAGGTTAGTCCAGGGGTAGTGTGGGCAAAGCAGCTCCTGGTGCTATCTGAAAACACCCACGTTGATGGAAAGAGCCACTTCTGGTTTCCGGGGTTTCATGTGGAGCTTCTCCTCGGAGAAAAAGGGATCCTGGGCACGCTCGGCCTGGCGGCTGGGGAGGGCAAACAGAAAGGAGATGGTTCAAACTCAGTGCTGAGCCTTGGCAGGGGGAGCCTGCACTGAACCCCGAGTTCCAGGGAGTTCTGACAATGACTCTGAGACCTCAGACAAGGCCAGGGCAGCCAAGGAGTTCATTTTCATCTCCAGAGTGTGTTCCAAGAGAAAATAAATGAGGCTCAGTGTAGGAACATTTAGAGGTAAGAGTCTGAATTATCTGAGTGCTTCCTTCAGGACTACTGGAATTGTGTGCTCTGACAGCACCCAGCTACCACTGGCTTCAAAAATTATCCAAGTATCTAATTAGTCTGAACCATGGAATGGTTTGGATTGGAAGGAACCTTAAGCCCTCTCCCATGGGCAGGGACACCTTTCACCAGACCAGGTTGCTCCAAGACCCATCCAACCTGGCCTGGAACACTTCCAGGCATGGGGCAGCCACAGCTCCTCAGAAAAGCAGCAAAGAATACTTTGCATATTTCTAAAGAAAAATAAAGCTAAAAGCTCACTACCTTTTCTTTTTTCCTAGTGCCAGCTGCCTTTGCTTCTCCTTCCCAATGTCATCTCTCACGGTGCTGAAGTCCTTAGTGTCATCAAAGAGAAGGTTCTGTTGTGAAAAAGGATTTGAGAGATGAAAGTCAGAAAAAGTCAGAAACTTCCCAGCTTTTGCTCAGTTGACACAATTAATTTCCAGAGCATGTTTTCTGAGTAGTTTTACACCACTTAATTTCAAGTTAATTAGAATCACAGAACCCTGGAATGGTTTGTGTTTGAAGGACCTTAAAGCCCATCCTGTTCCACCCCCTGCCATGGACAGGGACACCTTCCACTAGATCAGGCTGCCCCAAGTCCTGTCCAGCCTGGCCTTGAACACTTCCAGGGATGGATTTCTTCCAACAGTCTAAGGCACCAGGACAGGACATGAGATTTTTCTCCTACTGCTCTAAAACCCAGCCTATGGATTCTAAATATGTTCTTTCCTTCTCCTAACTAAGCCTGACTGCTAGGTCAGAGCTCAATGCTGGGTAATCATAATATGCAACAGGTTTGTATCTATAATGTGATTTTTAAAGGGCACTTTCTTGGATTTTACTTAAGTCAATAAAATGAGGGAAAGAAAGAAGTTCCACGAGAAACAGAAAAAAAAGCAGCAACAACTTTCCTACCAACACAATGCAATGTCCAAACCCACATCCCAGCACTTTCAGAAATGCAGCAGGATGAAAGAAAACCAGGGAGAAACAAAGATCCTGCAAAGGGGACAGTGCCTGAACCTAATCCTCATGCAATAACTAAATCCCAAGTCATTTACCTTCACCCCAATGATGTCTCCATCCTTCAGGTGATAAGGTGCTGACTGCAAATTCTCCTGCTTTTTCCTCCTTTTCCTCTTGGAGATTTGCTGTGTCTGAATAAAATCAAAGCAGAAGATTTTGGAATTCTCCTTAAATGCAATCACTAAGGAACTGCAGCACAAACCAACCCATGCAACAACTGTTGCATTCTGTCATTCCAGCTCCTTACCCAGCTAGATATTGGCAGCCACTCAAATCTCTCAGGGAAGTATTTGGCTATTTCAATTTTATCTACAGGGAGACAATAGTGAGAAGCCACTCTTTGCCTCAGTGCCCAGGTCGTGCATTCCTTGGAGATATCCCACACCAAATCCCTGGAGTCAGAGTAGTCCCTCTCTCCTGGTATTCCCATCTGGACTCTCAGCAGCAGCTCATGGGGGCTGGCAGAGGGATGAAAGAACAGACATTTTTGTCAGCCACGCTTTCAGAATTCCCAGGTTTCACTCCCTCCTGCCCTCCCCCACTTTTGTTTGTGGAAAACAATAAACAAGCTCCAAAGTCTTCTCATAACCTCTCATTTCTAATCCTGACAGCACTCAAGTTGAAAGCTGCTCAGTTGAGGCTTCCCTCAAATGCAGAGCTGTAAGAAATAAGGATCTGAAGCTCTTACCCCAAATTCACAGCCTTTTGCAAAGGTTCTATGCAGATTTCCACTTTGGCACCCAGCCTGTAGTCACTGAAAAAAAAAACAGAGATTGTCTACATGGCTCTAGAGCCAGGCAGGGAGAGCTGGGGCTGTTTACCTGGAGGAGAGAAGGCTCCAAGGAGACCTTACAGCCCCTTCTAGTGCCTAAAGCGGCTCCAGGAGAGCTGGAGAGGGACTTGGAACAAGGGCCTGGAGTGACAGGACGAGGGGGAATGGCTTCCCACTGCCAGAGGGCAGGGTTAGATGGGGCATTGGGAAAGAATTCCTCCCTGTGAGGGCAGTGAGGCTCTGGCACAGGTTGCCCGGAGAAGCTGTGGCTGCCCCTGGATCTCTGGAAGTGTCCAAGGCCAGGTTGGACGGGGCTTGGAGCAACCTGGGCTAGTGGAAGGTGTCCCTGCCCATGGCAGGGGATGGAATGGGATGAGCTTTAAGGTCCCTTCCAACCCAAACTATGCTGATTCATCTCCCCACAATCCATCCCACATCCACCCTGTTGCACATTCCCCAAAAAACCCACTTGAGTCTCTGCTTGTTGTCCCGTAGGAGCTTCCCTGGGCGTTTGCTGTCCACTGTCCACGCTCTGAGGAATGAGGGCAGGGGCACAACCTGCTCCTGGCAGCAGGGTAAGGTCAGAGCCTGAAAAAACAAACATTTTGTCAATTATTTTAGCAGGCAGTCTCCTTGGAAAAATAGAAAGCCAATGGATTAACTCAAAAAACAGGGCAAAATACTGACATTTATTCCACACCAGCTGTTCCTTGTAGCTATGATCAAAATACTAACTTTACTACCTCAAAGGGAGTTGGATTTCACTCCCTTTCAACATTTCTCAACTCAACTTCCATTTCAAAAGTACCGAATTTCTTTTTTTAACCAACATTTGAACAACTGGGAGGGAATGAGGCTGTTGGAATTGTTGCCCCAGTCTTTAGCCAGGTGCTGAACGAGCTCCAAGCCCTTCCCAAGGACACAACACTTCCCATGCTTAGACAATTTTCCTTGTTCAAGCTGCAAACAGTTTTCCACAGCAATAGCTTGACAGAGCCCAAAACTGAAGTCATACCCAAAAATAAGAGTTGGTATGGACCAGAATCAGATGAGAGATCCTTCCCCATGCAGTTCAAGTAGAGCAACCAACCGGCTAAACCTCACAGAGCCTTCTGGTAGGACTGGTTTATGTATTTTTGTGGGTTTGGGGTGCTTTTTTGGTTTTTCTTTTGAGGTGTTACGCTTGTTTTTTGGTTTGTTTTGGTTTTTAGTGTATTAAAGTCATACCTTTAAATAAATACAATCATACAAAGGCACCTTAGTTCCTGGCCAAAGAAACTAAGCCAG
This sequence comes from Climacteris rufus, assembly GCA_013398175.1. Taxonomy (NCBI): domain Eukaryota; kingdom Metazoa; phylum Chordata; class Aves; order Passeriformes; family Climacteridae; genus Climacteris; species Climacteris rufus. The sequence goes on from VZRZ01000924.1 coordinate 31,754, forward strand.
GCCTTCCTGAATGACAAACCTGTGCACCCAAAGCAGTTCTTTATTCATCAGATTCCACATACAGAAATAAAAAAAAGATGCAGAAAACTAATACAGGGACAATGTGGAAATGGAAAAGTGGCTTTTTGGGAGGTGCTTGTGTGTGTGTGCTTCCCATGGAGAGATTTTACACTGTGAAATAAAGATAAAGGCTGCAAGCCAAAGTTTCAGATGAAGTGCAACGAGGCTCCCACAGGCCAGGACACATGACAGGAAGGATGGGGACTGCAGGGACACTAAGGAAGTGTCTGAGCTACATGCTCCAACTGCCCCTTGGTACTTACCAGTGACCATGGCATAAATGCCATATCACAACATACTGGAGACAAGGGAAAAGGAAATAAAAAATAGGTGTTAATAGAGCTCAAGTCATCACAGCATTGCTGTACATTCCAGCACAGGAGAACATCTAACCTGCATCTTCAGATCTTCCAAAGAGGCTTCTCCTGCTATTTCTATCCTGCCAGCATAACAAAGATCCATGGCTGTGTGGATGGGTTCTGGTGAAGCTTTAAAGGAGGGGGAGGAAGAAACAAACAACAGAAGAATCAACATGATTTTGTTTGTAGTCCTGAGAGGTAACAGTCACCTCACAGTGAGATTTCACTTAGAGAAGGCACCTGACCTCCAATTTTTTGGAGTCCACTTAAAAAAGCAGAATATCAAGAAATCCCAGACTGGTTTGGGTTGGAAGGGACCTTAAAGGTCACCTCATTCCAATCTCCTGCCAAGGGCATATACAGTAGATAAAATACATTCCAATAGTTCCCAAATATGAAGCATTCCAGCAGATCCTATACTGCAAATTTTAGAACTAGGAGCAGCTATTCCCACTAATAAATAGTATTAATTATTAGTTAAGCCTACTGCAAGGAAAGTTAAATTGCTCTTAGCTATGCTACTGAAATCATTGGGGAGAAAGTAAAACTCAGAAAAGGTTTGAGAAAGAAGAGAAAAATGCAAGGAAAACCTCTACAAGGATAGGGGTCCTGCCCTGCAACACAGCTCAGCACCAAAGGAATATTATTTTTCATACAGAATGGAAAATCAGTTTGTTTCCCATTTTCCAATTCTGTTATCCCCACTTTATTTTCTTCTCCCTTCTCAACCCTCGCTTGATTTTCCTGCTCTGGGTGGTTTTTGATTTGGATTTGACCTTTAGGAGAACAAACACAGTTAAAATACTGCATTGTAAGGACTATGCAAGCTTTACCCATCACTCCTTTTACAGCTTCCCAAAAAGTAGCACAGCCTGATTGGACTTAAATGTGCTATCAGGAGTCTGGCATCTGAAGCCAATCACCTCTGTGTTCATGAAGGAGATGTTTTACAGTGCTGCCACTGCCTTCAGTACAGAGACTGACAAACAAAGAGCCCCTGCTGAGGAACATCCCTACACCAGGGTTATCCAGCATTTATGTCAGAAACTGCATCTGCCTCCTAAGAGGCTACTTTCACCATAAGCTTGATGCAACTTGTGCAGCCCCTCATAAGTTTCAGAAGGATTTTAAGGCTTTGGATTAAAATTTGGGATTGGCTCAGAGCAACCACAGGTGATTCCTTTCAAAACCCCCCAAGCTCACCTGCTGCAGCAGACACCTGCAAAGCATCCATCTTCCAGGTCATCCCATTCACTTGGTCTTGTGCATTGTCTCTGTGTTTCTTATGGCTTGAAGACTTGAGCCACCAGATGGGGATTTTCAGGAAATCCTGGAAAGGGAACAGAAAGTGCCAGGTAGTTCATGTGTTCTGTGCAGAAAAGGAAAAAATTCACCTTTAGCACAGGAAGAAAGATGAGATTTGTTTAAGCTTGAGCTTCTGAAACAGGCTGCTCAGGGAAGTGGTGGAGTCACCATCCCTGGAAGTATTCCAAAAACATGTGGAAGTGGCACTTGGAGACAGTTTAGTGGTGAACATGGTGCTGGTGCTGGGTTAATGGTTGGACTTGATGATTTTAAAGGTCTTTTCCAGCCTTAATGATGCTACAATTTTGCAAGGGACAACCTGTACAAGGCCAGGTTGGAGGGGGCTTGGAGCAACCTGGGATAGTGGAAAGGTTTCCCTGCCCATGGCAGGGTGTGGAACACGAGGGTCTTTGAGGCCCCTTCCAAGCCAAACCATCGTGTGATTCCAAGTCTCCAGACATTATTCCCTGACTGAATACAACCTCTCTTGTTTTACCTTTTCTGGAAGCTTTCCTTCACTTATCACCAAAGTGTCTCCTCTGCAGACATTGAGTTCCTTCAGGGTGGCATTCTGCAGGAAGAGAAAGCACAGGATCCATGTCAGTCCACACCTGCCTTAATGCAGCTCCTCAGGGAAAGTCTCTACAGAACATGGAGCAAAGAAACTATGGATCAAAATAGGATCCTCTTACTTCCTGACTTAATGCTTCCCCTGCTTCATAGCACCAGTCAAGCCTTCTCAAATGCCAGCTGTCACCTACCAAAAACCAAAAAGATAGGCATAGAAAATTCATTAGTCAATAATGCCACTTGGGGAAAACATTGTAAAACTCTGTAATAAATGTTAAGGATCCTTTCCCTTGTGCTTTTAATTTGTTTTTCAAACACAACTCAGACTAAATGAAATATCATCATCTCCTTCCCCAGACCTTTTGCTGTATGGAAACACTCTTATTTGCATAGATGTCTGTTCCTCACCTACATAATTATTTTCCCTGGTTTAAGAGGAAAGAGAAGGAATTCCCATGTCAATTTATAATTTGAATCTATGACAAGCTCTTTAAAATAAAAACCTTTTTATAAAGACTTCATGTTTAGAATTCTTTCCCCTCTTACATTACAACGATCATTGAAACAAGGTTTAGGGTAGGAGGAGCTGTCTTAGAAACATGAAAAAATCCTTTTAAAAAATAAGTCAATAACAACACAACTAACCTGATAATCCAGATTTCTCCAGCATTAAATTGAGACACTGAAAAAAGAAACACAGGATGAGAGTTGTGTCAATATGAGGCTGGGAAATCAATTTTTCAGCAAATTTCTATTAGAATTTTCTGACATAAAAAGTGACTGATTGCTGGTCAATTCTTCAGACAAAATAATCAGTTAGAAAAGATGTATTTGAACTGTATATTAAACCCTTCATGGATGAGATGGTTTTCAGGCAAGAAATTTACCACATCAGCTGAGTCAGCTTTTCTGAACTGTTAAAAAAATAAACCTGTGCTGTCAGTTTGTTCCTTTACTTGGACAAATTCTGCCCCAGCGTTTGCAGATGCACCTTTTAAAAAAAATCAAAGCTGCAAACTCCACACTTCCCAGCCATTACTGGCTGGACTGGCAGCACCCAGAGCTTCCTTCACACTGTGCATGGCTCTTCCCAACTCCTCTGCCTCCAGTTCTGTGCAAGGCAAAGGCTGTAAGGAATGTCCTCCAGGAGCATGCCCAGAGCTGTGGGAGCAGCCAGCCTTACCTCTCTGACAGAGGCAGTCTCCTCCACAACTATCTCCATCTCAGGGCTGGAGTTTTGGTCACTCCCAACAATGAAGTACAGAAAGAGCTGAAAACACAAGTGTAAGAGATCAGGATAGATACAGAAGTGTGGGAATACTGTGCAAGAACACTTCCTGTGGCAAGAATGTCATCAAATACCACTAAAATTACTTCAGGCTAAAGCAAACGATGTAAGTAGAACAAAAAGCAAAGAGAATTGAGTTATGGCCATCAGTAAATCTTCATTAACCACCCCTGCCAGCACTCTGGTCTCTAGAAATACACAACTATTTCTTCTCTTGCACATCAAGGCCAGGTTGGACAGGGCTTGGAGCAACCTGGTCTAGTGGAAGGAGTCCTTGCCCATGGCAAGGGGTGGAACTGGATGAGCTTTAAGGCCCCTTCCAACCCAAACCATCCTGGGATTCTGCAATATTTACAACTTGCATATTCCAAGAGCAATATCCCCCTTTTCTTCCTCCATGCTCTTTACAAAAGACTCTTTCCATCCCAGCACTGCTGTACCTGAGTGGAAGTTGGAGCTTTCCCACGGCACAGCCCGAGCAAGCTTCCCATTTTCAGTTCTGCTTCCTTGACAGTATAATCCTCAGGCACTTCCAGGAGGACAAAAACATGGAGAACATCATCAGCTCCTGCTGCTTCCTGAAAACATCCATTCTACCACCTTTAGAGTAAGCTCAAAACCTTCAGTGTCCTTTAGAGAGCTTCACCTGCACAGCTCTGACAGCAGATCTGTGAGTTTTATGAGGAGAGCAGACATGGAGATCTCCCAGGGCTCCCTGTCTGTGGCTTAACCATTCCCACTGTGGATCCCTTTTCCCAGAAAACACCAGACCAGCTGCAAATTCCCTCACTGCAACTCATGTCTGCTACCTCTGATCCTTTCCCCTGGGAAGAATCTGGCTGTGCCTTCTCTTCCGTGTTAAGGAATTAAAGACAGCAATCATCCCTTCTACCTCCAAGCCTTTTCCTCTTCAGGAAGCTGGAAGAACCCAGCTTCCCTTCTCTTGCACACATTCCAGCTCCCAATCCATCTGAGGTGCTCTCTTCTGCAGAGGTTCTAACTTAGAAGAAACAAAACTGGGGGTCCTTTCCTGCTGAACTCTGCCCATCAGGAGCACACTTCCATAGGCACAGGTGGTATTAGGGATGTAAGGAGTAAAACCAAGCTGAACATTTAAGTGTAATCTCTACCTTTATATTGGCACTGTTCATAAACTTTAAAACTGGGAAAAAAACCCCACACAACTGGCTCAGTTAAATATGGGAATCAGTGGAGTTATGTGTATGTACTTCTCCCAGGAAGGGACAAAGGGAGGCTTAAAATCTCCCAAGTGATTTTCTTACAGGACAATAATGAAATAAATAAATTTACCTGGAGACAGAAGTTTCCCATTTCCACTAACAGGCCTAAGACAGCTCTCGTTTGCTGTAGCAAAAAGGGCAGGAAAGAGAGAAGTATTAAGTAATTCAAATAGAAATAAATTTGGCACAGAATTTCAGATGGGTAACAACTTTAAGATTAATTACAACAACTTTATCTTACAGGCCTGTGGTTTTATCTTAAAGAGCTCTGTGACATCAAAAACATAATTGAAGAGAGATTCCTAAAGACTCCATCAACAGTCTCATCTTTTATTTTCACTGAAAGGAAAATTCTACCACTAAAACCACAAAAAAACCCGTAAATAGTAACGTGATCAGATTGATAAAGCAGCTGAACACTTACCCAGTTCCTCCTCCAGCTGAAGCTCCCGTATCGCTTTCATTTTGATATCTGACATCACCTAAAAGAAAGGAATATTAAAGGGGATAGTAACAGCTCCAACATGGAATGCCACTAACACTCCTGCTTGTTCAAGTGCCAGTCCACAGAGAGCAATATATAATCCTTCCCTTCTTTTGGCTTTGGTTATTGCCATCACCTCAAACATCCATTTACAGGATGGTCCAAAAAGAAAACTGTTTTACACTAAAACGCTGCACTGGTTTAAGTTACCTGCAAACATCCCAGGAATTTTAACTCCAAGCTACACTAGTAGGGAAAAACTTAATCCCTGAGGCTACATTTAATGAGCTGGGCCAAGTGCAGTGGCCAAGCTGTTCAGGAAAGCAGAGTCCTTACTGTTTCAATAGTGGCAGTAATTTTAACGTGTTTCTCCTCCTCTTCTGTCCCGCAGAAGTTTTTCACTTGGAGCCAGCTGATGTCATAGGTGAAGGCAGTCAAATTCCCACTTGCCACGTTCACAAAGCTGTGGGAATCAGCAGTGCAACAGTCAGAGACAGGAAAACTGCACACTTGCAGGGCTACATCACTCAACAGCACAGCTTCCAAATAAATGGATGATGCCAAGGTTGTTCACAGTGATGGCATTTCCCAGAGCAGGGGCAGAGGCCTCAGGGAGCACAGTGTGTCACAAGACCAGAAATTTGCCCCTGGCAACTTTAGATTCAACTGGGGATTCAATGAACACAAATTGTTCCCACCGGGTTTTTCCCCTTTACAAGTGTAAATCAAAAATTGTGACTGTTTCTGCACTCTGAGGGCAAGAAATCTAATAGCCAATAAGTATCTGGTCTCCAAAACTTGAGATTACAATACCTTGTATTTAAAAGCTCAAAGTGATAATTAATTACAAGAATATATACTGTTAGTGTAGTTTGAACTAAACAGATTTTGGCAAAATTGCCTTTTTCAATTATAATAAAAAACGTTACCTCTGGTCATGGCTGTCTAAGATCAGCACTGAGCACCCATCCGTCAACCCAACACCTCTGACTGTTTCCTTCATATCTTCCTCAAGGAAAACTTCCCAGTTCTTGGCTTCCTTCTCTGCTCCTGAGCCATTCTTTAGGATGATCCCTCCAGAAGGAGCCAAGGCTCTGTGCAGCTCCCCCAGCCTTGTGCTGCAGGAAAACACGTGCTGGGACTCTGTGAAGTGCTGGCCCTTCCCTCCCTCGTTGTGCTCGGCCAGACGAAGGACATTGACCACCACAGGCTCATGGTCAGGGCCTGTCATCACCTTTGTGCCTCCAACCTGGGGGAAGGAATGCCAGCTTTATCTGGGGCTGATCCAGAAAATACAGGAGACTGGACAGCAATAGATGACAGCAAGAAAGTAATTGAGACAAAAAATGGACGCTCTCCCCTCACGACAAACAAATCACCTTTGAGCAAATTCCTACTGGACAAATCACCAGAGTAACCCACAGGTGCTGGGAAGAGAAAGCACCATGCCAAGGCCTGCCAGAGAAGCTGTGGATGCCCCATTCCTGGAAGTGTCCAAGGCCAGGCTGGATGAGCCTTGGAGTAACCTGGGATAGTGGAATGTGCCCCTGCCCATGGCAGGGGGTAGAATGAGATCCTGAAGTCCCTTCCCAAACCATTCCATGGTAGCAGCAGCTAGGAAACCAGTGGACACTTAGCTAAATTAAGAACAGAGGCTATCAAAGAACTACCTAAATGTGATTGACTTACATTCTAAAACTTGGCCTTTCTGATATTCAACCTAAGCAGTAAATATAGTTCCTTGCTGAAGAAAATTTAATGGCACAGAAAGCTGGAATAGGGAGAACTGTACCAAAAAATAAAACTGAGACAAAAATTACTCTGTCACTACATTTGTTTTGTTTGGTGTCTTTTTTTTTGATAAATCAAAAATAAAATGCATACTCTTACAATAAAAATCTTTTTAAAGTAACATTTTATTCCATTAGAGAGATGGAACAAAATGCTGTGTTTCATAACCACTTCCAAGTTAGGCAGAAGCCTTAATATTAAAAGGCAGATGCAAGACTACACAAGGAGCACAGAATTTCCAGAAGACCATGCACAGTCTTATCTCTTCAGAGCTGACAAGGAAGGAGAGCATTTGGTTCCTTTACCTCTTTGCCATTCCACACGAAGATGTCTGCTCCATCAGCCAGCCCAATGCCATCCAGGGTCAGCTCATCTCCTAAAAAAGCAGCAAATCATCAAGTTCTTGCCCCCCACAAAACACAAACAGGGTCAGCAAATCAGATTCAGATTTTTTAGAAGTTACTATCTACACTTAAAGAACTGTACAAGGATGGGGAGGAATATTTAGAGCAGTTCTGAGTGTCTGTATTTTGAACATTATGGAAAGCTAGGTCATTTGCTGGTTCAACACTAATTATCTGAAGCTGACCACAGAGACTATAAAATTTTAAAATTACTGAAGAGGTTTTTGAAGATTAACACTTAGAATTGCCTAACAACACAAAGCTGGAGACAAAAATAATGATTTTGAAAACGAATGTACTCTTAATAAATTAATGAACTCTTTACGCAAGCATTTCCCTTTACAAAATTCCTACTTCAGCTTCAGTCTAACCTACATTTTCCTTTGATGTCACCCTGGCTCCTCTCTTCTATCCTCTCCTCCACCTATTAGGCCAATCCTATGAAAGCAAACATCCACAAGCAAATCAAGGGAAAAATACAGACTGGTATATTCTTGTAGGCAAATGAATTTAACATGTGTAAAATCTGCAGTCTTACTGCATTTCACAACAAAGATTACACAGAAAACTCTCAAAATCTTTAATCTCACTAATAAGAATGAAATAAATAACTTAAATAACAGTGAGTTTGAGTTGGAAGAGTGTTCAGTAATACACCTCTCCAAGACGGTTTATAGATTAAATCTTTGATGTCTGCAGTAAATAAAATAATTAACATGGAAGCCTTGCATGCAGAGATCTTACCATCAAGCACCTGGTAAAGATGTAATCCTGCTGGTAAAGGCTTGGCCATACTGAGAACCATGTCTCCTTCCCAGGATTCCAACATCTGATTGGGAAGAATAACCAGAAAGATCATATAAATTCACAGTGAGCAGTAACTCACAGCATTCCAAGTGACAATCTGCTGAAAGTTGTGACACCCTGGCTCCCAAGCTCACTTGGTCACACTTAATTGCTGACCCCTTGACAAAAAGGCAAATATGAAATTTGAAATCTGAAATTCACAGAATGAAATATTAGGAATAAGCCCTAATAATTAGGACTTCTGCAGAGCCAATCCATGGCCAATGTACATGCTGCCCAAATATAATTAATTATGTGAGCTTTGAAATCTTCAGAAAGTTTCAGTAATTCCATGGCTTCAAGAGCAAACCCCACACCACTGTTTCTTTCTGTGTAAACCCATGTACGTTTTTAGCCTCCTAAAACATTGAAAATTTCTCATTGACACAAAAATTGCAGCATAAATATATTTGTAAATGTTGCCTTGGCTCAAGTGAAAATGAATTTCGAGTTGATCTGATAGAGCAGGTACCTGGAACACTGCTTGTCGAAGGTCTCCCAGTGTTTTCCTTCTGTCAATGGTCAAATCCACCACACTCTCTTTCCAAGACAGGGAAGGATGCAAAGCCCCATTGTGGAATTTATAGCAGGAGCTCAAATGGAGATGTAAATCAATGCCATTGTTTGCCGAGTCACATTCAGCTCTTTGGGAGAATAACACAACAAACTGGTGAATTTAACACCAGCAAACAGATGTTTCTGTGCAGCTGTCCAGGGCTAAACCCCCTGTCACACTCCCTCCTCCTTTACACCTGTATCTAGTTCTGTCAGCTCAATGTAGCAGCAAATATTTTAAAAAATAAAGGAGAGAATAAAGGAGACAGAATCCCAGGATGGTTTGGGTTGGAAGAGACCTTCAAGCCCATGCAGCTCCACCCCCTGCCATGAGCAGGAACACCTTCCACCAGACCAGGTTGCTCCAAGCCCTGTCCAATCTGACCTTGGACACTTCCAGGGATGGGGCAGCCACAACCTTGTGTGAAATATCCCATAAGATCTGCCACTCTTGTGTCTGTATTTTGATATCTTAACTGTGATTCAGGTGTATCAGCACCTCTGTCCCTCAGCACAAGTAAAAGTTTCAACCAACCTGAATACCGCAAGCTCTTTCCTCCACTTTTCCGGCAAATAATACAATTTATCTGTGAACTAAGATTTCACAGTAAAACAAGTCATTCCCCCTTCTCTCAATGGAGAACTCCCTCTTATAAACACAATTAATATAATGTATTCCTTTCTCTTCCCATAATTGCAACAATACTCATGGAAAAATGGTACATTTTTAAACTGTATGTTTCCCGTGAAATTTTGTAGGATGCTTGGTTATGCCCCTAACAGGGAGGCAGAAAACCAACAGAATATGGATACACAAATTACATTCTTCAATTAACCTTTATGACATTGAGTCATTTCTGTATCTGACTCTGCTCAAGGAGTTTTTCCTTTTAAATCCCTTGGGAGACCTGCAGATAAGAGCTCTTTGAGAGGGGTACAGTGACATCAATGTACCTCTTCTTTTGCAGCTCTGTATTAGCAGCATTCATTTCATTCAGGAGGTGCTCAGGAATTTGGTACCTTGGATTTCCTCGGGCTGCAACAAAAAATATGGGCTGGTTTGGCTCAAAATGTGGTTTGGCAGTCAAGAAAAGGGATCAAGATGAGACATTACAGTACAATAATCATTGAAAACTAAGAACCATTATGTTCATAACAGAGAAAATTCAGCTGCAAAATGATATAAAGAACAAAAAGCTTTTACTTCTTCCCATCAACCTTGCTTTAAGGGAAGCTAATACATAAATGCCATTAGCAACAACTTGTATCTCTTTCAGCAGATGCTCTGCTATTACCTGTGGAGCATTCTAAAAAAAATTAGTCAGCTATAGCCAATTAAGTGGTCACTACCTCCTTGTATCTTCATTTAACTCTTTCTTCAAATTATCACTACAAGGAAAAATGGGGAAAAAAAGCTTGGGATGGGCAGAAAAGTCCAACAGCCTTTGCCCTCCAGAGAAAATGCCCAAGCAGGAAACCCCCCAGAATATCAAGGTGAGCTTTGTGTACCTTCAGGTGGTCTTTTTAGCTGAGATTTTCTGTAGAACAGCATGTAGGCACTCTCTTTGCCCTGAAATTGTTTCTCAATATCCTTCTCCTTGATGGGCTGGACTTTGGAATCATTCAGATCAAACCAGTGGCACCCAGCAGAACTGGCCCTTGGCCTTGGGGGCTTTTTCTCAGAGTTCCACTGGATATCATTCTTCTGAGGAGGGCTCTGGAGACCTTGCCCATGAGAATCCAGCTTGAGCAGAAGCTTGTGTGCTTCCTTCAGACCAACCTTATTTCCATCAGGACTGAGCTGAAATATCTGAGGATGATTCTGCAAATACTGAAAGGAAAGCAAGGACAAGATGAAGATTCCAAGTTTTAAATGCAGCAGCCTGCATTAGCTGCTGCACCTGACTCATCCTCAAAGGGATACACAAACCCCATTACTTCAAACCTCATTTTATGGTGCTCCCCTATGTATTCCCTTAGTTTACACCTCTGCAAAAGCCTCACATGCAGATTTCACAGCTACATTTAAATAATTGCTGTGAAAACTTCAGGTAGCTCCATTCAAAGAACAGGCAAACATCAATGTACCACATGCCCACAACACAAATGCTGAAGTATTTTTCTTTAAGTGTTATAAAATACAGCAACCAATTGGCAACAAGATTTTACTGGAGTATTAATTTTATGGACATACTCTAACCAAACAAAAAGTGGGATACATTTTCAAAACTTCACTTGTGTTCAGCAGATAAGGTCAATTTTTAATAGGCCAACCATACAGACGGAAAAAAATACACAAACTCTCAGGCAGACAATTCCTTGGGAATCTTGTGTTCCCCAGCCTGCTTATGCACATTACAAACCTCTCCTTACACATGCTAACCCAAGGGTCCATATTTTCAATTATCATCCTACTGACTACTCAATAGGAATATAAATTATGAAGTTATCTTAAAACTAACAAATGTGATTACCTTTCGTAATGCTCCATATTGTTTTCTGTATTTCTTATTCCAGGACACCCCTTTTTTCTCCAATAATTTCTGCCCTAACTGATCCACAGGAATTTGTTTAACTTCTTCCTACAGAGAAATGAAAAAGTAACGTAACAAAGGCTGCAAAAGTCAAGGGATCAACACAAAGAAGCCAAGTTTGAAGTGCTTCAATCATTCCTGTTTTTTAATAAGCCACTGTAATATCACCTGGAGCTGTGTCAGGGGAGGGTCAGGCTGGATATCAGAAAAAGGTTCTTCCCCCAGAGGGTGGTTGGGCACTGAGTCCCAAGGCTGCCAGAGCCCAAGGAATGTTTGGACAATGCTCACAAGCACAGGGTGGGGTTGTTGTGTGTGTGCAGGGCCAGGAGCTGGAGTTGATGATCCTTGTGGGTCCTTTCCTGCCCAGGATATTCCGTGATTCTCTGACCTTTTGCAACAGCTTTGGTGGGCAACTTGAGATATACTCAAAAAATACCTTTTTCTGTGTGAAGAGCCACTATTAACACTGAAGTCAGGTTAAGTTACAAGCTTTAAATGCTTTACTCTAAGTTCAGAAGAGCTCTGGACACTTAAACCTGCCCCCCTCTTACATACACCAACCCCTTCTAGGCTGCCTAGTACCAAAATCAAAGCAATAAGCTCCTTACATACCATACCTCTGATAAAATCCCTTTTAAGATTGCCAATGGATTTTCTACTTCTTTGGCATTCTCAGTATCTCTTAAAGGCTTATCTTCAATCAGCCCATCCTCTTCTTCCTGGGTAAGAAAGACACTGGCAAATCCCATTGTTTCACACACAATTAGAGGGTTTGATTGTTCTGTACTAACATTATCATGCACAGTTTAGGAGTGTGAAGCACATTCTGATAAACTACCCTTCTCAATGAGCTGAGACACACAAGCCCCATTAAAATATTAATTAGTTTGGATGCACATTCATCCACTAGTTCTTTGCATTTTTCTGAAAAACACAACCTATAAAGCAAGGAAGAAAATCCTTCAAGACTTACTTGTAGTTGCCAGTTTCCTAATTCATCCACATCTCTGATATAAACATGATAGTGTCCTCCATAGCAGCCACCTTTGTGTATAATAACAGAGAAGAGCTCATACATGTACTCTGAATCATCCATTTCAGTCTTTAAAAAGAAAAACAATAATTGTAACAATAACAGATGTCAGTAAGTCTCTCGCACAAGGACAGTTTTACACCTTCAGCATCACTTCAGATATTTCTCAGTGTGTATTTGCATGTGCAGAGACTGAAGTGGATTTTCAGGGCTGGGAGCACAAGGACTGACACAAGCCATGGACCACGGCACAGGCTGATAAACCAGAGAATCGTGGAATGGTTTGGGTTGGAAGGGACCTTAAATTAGCTTATCTCATTCCAAACCCCTGCCATGGGGACACCTTCCACTAGCCCAGGTTGCTCCAAGCCCCATCCAACCTGGCCTTGGACACTTCCAGGGATGGGGCAGCCACAGCTTCTCTGGGCAACCTGTGTTTTTAAACAAGCTTTTCAGCGTGATTCTGAAGAACCCTGGAAATTTAAAATTTTACATTTCAATGAAATACTGATGCAAACAGAATAGCTCAACCCGTTTGCTCACAACTAGGCTTATTTTGTTTACAAGAGGAGAGAAAAAAAGAAGCAACACTTAGAAACACTAAAACTGGGGGGGGGGAAAGCACCACAAATGCAAACACTGAGAAATGTCCAAGCTTGCACCACAACACTTCAAAAAGAAAAATGTCTGGTCCACAACAGTGCCCCTATTATGTTCTTTAAGGATCAAAATTTGTCATCAAGCAATGGCATAGCTCAGTTTCTAATTAAAACAATATTATAGGAATGCAAACTCCTAAGTAAAATGGAGTATCTACAGGCACATAAAACACATACAGTTCAATTTATACATAGTGTTATCAGAGAATAACAACACAAAGATAAATTCCAATTTTCATTTCCAGATTATAATCTTCCCGTCAAGGAAAGGTTAGATAAATGTGGGGAAATTATTATATCCTTCCCCCTTGTAAAGTTACAAGGTATTTCCCACTCAGTTCAAAAGTGGAGGAGGACGCCACAAAGTTACTCAAATACCTTGTCCTGACAAAATGCAAAATAAAAGAAAAACTACCCTTGAGATGTGTATGCTCTCTGCTGAGCATACAGCAACTTTTAACAAATGTAACAGTACACACCTGCTCACAGAAAGGCCTCAGATTGATCTGGATGGGGAAGGTGTAGCAGCTCGTTTCCTTGTACCTCTCACACTTCTCAAAGTCAAAGTTAAACCTCAGGAGGGAAATGGTGAGAAAGGGTGGCAGCTTTCGTAGTTTAGCAGACTGTGAAGGGATTTAAACACCATTTTAAGCACAGAGTTAACAACAAAACAGTGCTTCCACCCTGCTGTGGTCAACTCCTTTTCCATCAAAACTTTGTTACAACCAGGCAGACAAGCTCAGTGTCCTCAATTTTCCCTAATTCTCGATTTCCCTTTCAACTATGCAACCTAAAAACAGTCCAGATCTTTCCCATCTGTTAAGCCCCACATCTTCCTTGGTTGGGGGCCACCAGTCCACCAGTCCAGTTCTTTAGTCTGCCACAGCAAACAGCATTGCTGAAATTCTAGTCAGTAATCACATTTCCACGGCCCACATGCTCTATACAGCCATCATAGAGGAACCAGCAGCTAAAATCTCCCTCATTTATACCGGGGAGGAAAGTCAGGATAATCCATTTTAATGAGGAAGAATATTAATCAAGATCCAACACATGAGCACATCAAGAGCCCCTGTGAAGAGTAAAACCATCTTGTACCACCTCTGAAGGCAGGTGGGGATTGGCTGCATTTCTGAGCCTTTGCAATGCCCCCATCCACCTCCCCATTGGCAGAGCCATAACAAGGAGCCTCCCAGGAGCAGACACAGGGTTAAAGAAACCCCCTGAATTAGGTATTGCATGGGCATCCACAGCCTTTCTCTTGAGGTTGTCCACTCACAGCCTGGCAACCCTCAGCTCTGCAATTTCCTACCAAAATTTAGTTCATCTCCTCCTGCATGGACGAGCACTTTTGAGAGGGAGACACCTCACCCTGTACTGCCTTGAACCCAGTAAAGTCAAACTCCAACCAGCCCTTAAAACAGGACATGTGAGGCAATGGTAAGTGTTCCTGAACTCCCAAGTTACTGATTAACTGGACCTGTCCTCAGCTTCCCTTTGGACTACTCCCTCCTGCATCCAGAGGCTGGAGGGTTTGGACTTCACTCATCCTGCTATAACAGGTCAAGCAGCTTTGCTGTTGTGAAAAGGGCAGAGTGCTCCAACAGCCCATGCCTGATTCCCTTCAAAAAAACTGAGCAGCAGGTCCCATTCCCTGTGCAGAACAGCTGTTCATTGATTTTCTCTCTCATTTGGGTTCTCCAGAAGAAAATTTCCATGTTCTTTTTAATTACATGGACTTGCTGACTTTTTAGTTTATGCTCTAACTTATCTTTTTGCCAAACCTCCAAAATGCCCAGAGCCAGATGCAGCAGAGGTGTTGAATAAATCAATACTCTGCAAACTATACACATCCCATCCACCAGTGGGGACATAAAAAACTCCAAAAGTATCTGGGAAATGAGCCATAGGAGTTTTTCTTGATACAGCTGCTGAGTTTTCATGGAATCATGGAATGGTTTGGGCTGGAAGGGATCTTAAAGCTCATCCTGTTCCACCCCCTGCCATGGGCAGGGACAGCTTCCACTATCCCAGGTTGCTACAAGCCCTGTCCAACCTGGCCTGGAACACTTCCAAGGATGGGGCAGCCAGAACTTCTCTGAGCAACCTGTGCCAGGGACTCCCCAGCCTCACAGAAAAGAATTTTTTCCTAATATCCCATCTAAACCTACATCATCACACCCCAAGGTGTTACCTTTGAAGCTTCAACAAGTTTATCACAGGCTCCACATCGATACAAGTTGTCATTCTCAAAGTATTCTTCTTCTACATACATGTTCCACAGGGCCTCCTCCAAGCCAGCAACACCTTTCACTGCCACTGTGAGGTCTAAGAAATCTTCCTACACAAAAAGGACAATAAAAAATGAGATTCTCAGTGGTGTAAGTTCATGGTACATTAGCAAGACACTCATCCTATTCATCACAGCTGATGTGTTCATTGCTCATGGGGAAAAACCCCTCACACATCCACGGAAGACAAATTAAATTTTAAAACCCTCTTTTTTTTAATTATGAAGAGCACAAAGACTGCTATTACCTCACTGCACTCCCTGCCAATTATATCTACCAAAGGCAGTGCTTGTAAACTCAGAAGCTGCAAAACATTTGGGTTTTTACCTCTCACATAAGTGGCTTAGAATGTGCAGCTGCAGCCAAGACTTAAAGTCCAATACTCGTTACCTGCATTCAACAAGGCACTCAAGAAAGATGACATTATTTTTGGACTTTAAAAACCAGAATATTTAAAGTATCTTCAACACACTGAAGAGAACCTAAGAGTGGAAAATGGCCTGGCTGTACCTGTCTTTCACTGACATTCTTGCACTCCTTGCACACAATCTGGTTGACAACAATCCCATGGTACAGGCGATTGATGAGGTCGTGGCCCGACGTCCCCACGAGGGAAGTTTCCAAAGCACTGAACAGGATCCTGTTTAATTCCTGCACATCATGCTGCCTCATCTCCTGCAGGAGGAAAACCAACACAAGCAAGAAGGAGTGAAACACCGCAGTGCTTGGCTTTCTGCTTAAAAACACCATACATCAAGTGCCACAAAGAGAGATGTCTCAATGACTACTCATATATTTACTCCATGAGTAGTAAAGTACTACCTTTATTATTATTATTTTTAATTTGGTTATGCTACAACCCACCTAAGACACTTTCACTTGGGTAGAATTATAGAATCCTGGAATGGTTTGAGTTGGAAGGGACTTTAAAGCTCATTTTGTTCCACCTTTGCCATGGGCAGAGACATCTTCAAGTAGACCAGGTTGCTCCAAGCCCCATCCATCCCGGCCTTGGACACTTCCAGGGATGGGGCAGCCACAGCTTCTCTAGGCAACCTGTGCCAGGGCCTCAGCACCCTTCACAGCCAAGAATTTCTTCCCAATTTCCCAACTAAACCTACTGTCTGTTAGCGTGCAGCCATTCCCTCCTGTCCTGTCACTAGGTTTAGATTAATCTCCAATATGAGTGACATAGTTCAATCTGGGAGAGAATCTAAGTATTTGAGGACAAGAAGTCCATTCAAAAAAACATTCCTGTAAAAACAAAGGAAAAGCTACTGGAATTGTATCTAAAAGAACAATCATCTTCTGTTCCTTCCTGTAAACAACAGGCATGGACTCCATGTGGAGATCCAACAGTAAACAACAACAGCTGACCCAATTCAATGTCCTCTCCATAGCCTGAAGTATTTTAAGACATTTTTTGTTTCCAAAGACAATCTCCATTCAGAAAGAAGTCTGACAATGCTGGAGATCTGCACCTCATGGCTGTTCCACCCAAAGCTCTCAGTAAGGTCTGTCGTGGATGCAGCCTGCTGGTCCAGGAGCAGGAGCTGAGCAAACAACCGCTGGAGCTGTAACGGAATTATCCGAACCTAAAAATAAAACAAATAAAATAAAACACGCAGGAAGAGTCTTCAAACCAGTCATTTCAATAAAAATAGAAGCAATTTAATAAAAAGTTTGTCATAAACTACCCTGTTTATTACCTTCATAACACAGGTTACTCGATTCACACTAAGCAGTCAGACTTTGCTCCCAAGAATCTACAGTGCCTCACCTTACACAGCCAAGTAGAATCATGGAATGTTTTGGCTTGAAAGGGACCTTAAAGCTCATCCCATTCCACCCCCTACTATGGGCAGGGACACCTTCCACTAGATCAGCTTGCTCCAACCCTCTCCAGCTTCCAGGGATGGGGCAGTCACAGCTTCTCTGGGCAACCTCACAACCAAGAATTTCTTCCAAATATCCCAGCCAAGCCTGACCTCTGGCAGTGGGAATTCATTCCCCCCTGTGCTGGCACTCCAGGCCCTTGTCCAAAGTCCCTCTCCAGTTCTCTTGGAGCCCCTTTAGGCACTGGAAGGGCTTGGTGGTGGGGTGGAATGAGATGGGAGGGAGAACACCTCAGCAGAAACAGAATCCGTATCTGATTTCTGAAGCAAAACCTTATGGCAATGAAAGCCTAGAACTCTGTGAAAAATCCAGTATCAGCCAACCCAAACTGCCTCTCAGTATCAGATTTGGGCCTTCACTCATTCTCAAAAGTTTCTCATGAACAGGAATCATATTCCTCCAAATCAACACTGAGCAGTGACTAACAAGAAAATTCCCAACACCTTTGCATCTGGTTTCCTGCTGTCATCCAGACTCCCAAGTTCTTCAGGTCCCAGGGAGAACAGGGCCTCTGTAATTGGAAAAAAAAATGCTTCTTTAAAAAGACAACATCCCCTCTTGAAAGATTTACTGTATTTTACTGTCCAGGATTATGACGTTTTTCTGTAACTATTTGCAGTGAACTGTGCCCCAAAATTATCTGAGTTCATCATGTTTCTTCAAAAGATAACCAGAAATGCAAGTCTCACTAACATATCAATCCCAACAATATTTTAAGAAGGTTTTGATCACTTTACCTCTAAATTCAGGTGTGAAAAGCAGAGTCTGCAGAAGGGAATTGAGGTAGCAGGTCCCACCCTGATTTTTGATTCCACTGAGGTTGGTGAAATCCCTGGGAGCTGGAGGCTCGGACTCTCTGGGCTTTGATTTCGTCCCTTTCCCACAATGATTGTTTGAAATAAAGGAAAAATCCTCTTCAAATAAGTCCCCAAACATTGTGAAGGCAGAAGAGTCCTTTAAAAAGATAAAATAAGCTATTAACTATAAAAAATGCAATTGAACCCACCCACCTCAAGTCCTCCAAAATGAACCTTGGAGCTCCTGATTGAAGAATTTGTTGATTTTTTTTTTTTTAATTCTGGTCATTCTAAAAATTAAGGTCAGATCCATACAAAAGTATAAAGTAGTGTAACAAAAAAGGGTGAAGTAAAAGCTTTTATATTACCACAGGTCTGAACAGACTTTTAACTAGAATCAAACACACCACAATTCAATTTTGCACAAAGCTGTATTTATTCATACAACTAAACTGTCCCTTAATTTTGATTATCCTTATCCACCTCCTCCAAACCCCTGGAACTTCTCCTTTATCTGAGACATTAAAGCATAAAGACTTTAAAGTTTCGCTTTCCTAATGAACATAAATAGGAAATAAATCACTTGGATGACTTTTAACCAGCTGTTCCTCCTCTGAATGCAGCTCTTACCCCTCAACTGCCTTAAAAACTCTGTAAAGGCCCCATTTCCCAGGCTTCTAGATGTAATTCCTGGGCTTGGCACTCATTCCAAACTGTCTCCCTGCTTTCATCCCTTTTTCCAGTTAGGCCTGTTGCACTTCAGCATTCAGATTATACCCCTGCATTCCTCATCTGAATGCCCAGCAACTCCTAAGTGGATTGTTTATCCCAAAAAGGCCCATATCCAGGAGACACCACCCACCCACCACTCCAGAGAAGCACTTGAGTGCCAAATCCTCCCTCGCTCCTTATTTCTGGATCCTCAAAGCACTGCTGCTGGCAGCTTTCTTCCCCTGAAAACCCCACAGGAATATCGACTGGAAGGAATTCTGGATGATGCCTCTGTTCCAAGGCTTTCACAAAGCAGGGCCAACTTAGAGCACATCGCCTTAGCCTGCCAAGGCTGGAATAAATGTATGGCAGGAGATCCCAAAACCCTCTAAGAAACCCATGGTAAGAGGCCCCAAAACCCCTCTAGTAAATCCATGGCAGGAGATCCCTAAACCCCGCTAATAATTTCATGACAGAAGACCCCAAACCCCTCTATTCAATCCATGCCAGGAAACCCCCAAAACTCTCAAATCCATAAGAGCAGATCCCCAAAACCCTCTAATAAACCCATGGCAGGAGATCCCTAAGCCCCTCTAATAAATCCATGCAGGAGATGCCAAAACGCTGTAATAAATCCATGACAAGAGATCCCCAAACCCGACTAACAAATCCATCACAGGAGCTCCCCAAACCCCTCTAATAAACCCATTACAGGAGACCCCACACCCCGGCAAATAACCCCCTGACGGGCGACCCGCAGCCTCTCCAAGCCCCTCACTCACCGTGCCCACCCCGGCCCTACGGCCACGGCCCCGCGGCCGCCGCCATATTTGTTGTGTGGAGCCGCGCAAAGCACGCCGGGACCGACGGCCAGCCGGGAGGGCGGTGCCTGCGCAGGGCATGCTGGGAGTTGTAGTGCCGGCCGGGGGGGCACGGCGCGTCCTGGGAATGTGTGGGAGCCCCATCCCTGGAAGCGTTCAAGGCCAGGCTGGATGGAGCTCGGAGCAACCTGGTGAAAGGTGTCCCTGCTCATGGCAGAGGCTGGACTGGATTGAGCTTTAATATCCATTCCAACCCAAACCATTCTGGATTCTTTAAAGACCAAGTCTTTGAAACAGTGGTTTTGTGTCATGGATATATTGGTGGGATTTGGGATCCCCTTTCATGCATTTTATAGAGGGGTTTGGGGATCTCCTGCCTTGGATCCCCTGTCACGGATTAAATAGAGAGGGTTTGGATCTCCTGTCATGGGTTTGGGGATCTCCTGCCATGGATTTATTAGAGGGGTCTGGGGATCTCCTGTCGTGGATTTATTCCCGCCTTGGCAGGTGTGTTGTGGCTGCCCTAATAATTCCCTCCTGATTCTGCCTGCACCTGACAGAATCATCAAGTTTGGAAAAGACCTCTAAGACCATCCAGTCCCACCGTCACCCCAGCACTGCCACCATCACCCCTAAGCCACGTCCACGAGTGCCACATCCAGGCACCTCTTGGATACTTGCAGGGACTGTCACTCCACCACCTTCCTGGGCAAATTATTTCAATGCTTAACCACTCTTTCAGTGATTTTTTTCTTTTTTCTAATATCCAACCTGAACCCCAGCTGAACATGAAGCCATTTCCTCTCATCCTTTCACTTGGGACATGGAAGAAGAGCCCGAACCCACTCCACCTCCTGTCGGGGAGTTGTGGAGAGTGATGAGGTGACCCCGAGCCTCCTCTGCTGCAGACTGAGCCCCCCCCAGTTCCCTCAACTGCTTCTCCCAGAACATTTTTTAGCCCTTTCCCCAGCTCCTGGATGTGCTCCCACCCCTCAGTGTTCAGAAGTGGACACAGGACTGCACAGGAGTGCAGCCACCCTCCCCTGCTGATCCCTGGGTCTCAGATCCACAGGCACCGACACAATTCCCTGCTGCACCTTCCCAGCACAGCCCCTCTCCCTCGGAGTTGCCAAATTGTCCCTGGCATCCCCAGGCTGGTGACTTCTCTCCCAAATCCAGCGTTACCACTGTCTCCTTGCTCACATGTGAGCAAAGGGGGACTGTAATCTCGCCCTGCCTTGATCCCAGCAATGTTTAACTCATCCAGAATCGCTGGCCAGGATAACCAGGCCAACACAGGGAGTCTTTGGAAAGTTCACAAACACTGAGGTACTGAATAACTTCACCCGTCCTGCAATTGCCTTTGCACCCATTCCTCGTGTTAAAGGTTTGGATAGAAAATTCATCCTGCAGCAGGAGGGAAGGGAGGGCAGGACATTTCCCTGCCAGCTCTCTCCTTACCCCACTTCAGCAAACACAGGGGTGCCATTACAAAATGTATAAATTAACCTTTTTTTTTTGTGAAAAAATGCTGTTTACTAAACTGGTCAGCTTCTCAATGACCAGTTTTAAGTGTGCTTTATAAAAATCTGAACATATTTAGTTATTATCATTATTATTATTTTTTTGTTTACAGTTTATAATAAAAGATTCACTGAGTATTTTAGTCACTTTTACATGAGAGCTTCTCTCCCCTACTCTGATGCTCAAATATTATTTTTTTTCTGAAAGAAAACTGCTCTCTGCCACTTTCCCAGTAGTTTCTCCACAAAAAGAAATAATTAAAGACATTGGGAAAATGGGAAAAATAAATAAGGCTGATATGAGAAAAACAATATGCAATTAATTTTGCTGCATTGACTGTGGTATGAAGGGATAGAACAAAAATTGTGTGCCTGAGGGATGGAGGCTGCATGGCTCCCTGCCATGCATGGCTGCATGGCAACGCTGGGTTGGATTAATTTTAATTTTGGCATCAATAGCATGAAAAGCAATGCTGTGAGGGTGATGCATCTTGGGAAATCATGTTTGTGCAGAACCTGTTCCTTCACTGAGTCAGGTCTGAAACCTGAGGCTCCAGTGACTGTTAAAACACATTTCATACCTGTCTTATTCCCAGTGGGGAGGAGTTTTCCTACCTGAGGGCCACCTCCCAGGCTGGGAAAGAACTCTGCAAAGCAAGAACCTGGGTTTCAGCGGCCAGGGCAGCCTCTCTCAGTACCTATTCTTGGTGTCCCCTACACTGGGGAGATTCCTGCCAGCTCGGAAGAGCCCTGAACCTTATCCTGAGGGTCTCCTGCTTCATCCTCAGAGAAACTGCCTGAGTATTCGTGTCTCCAACAGGGAGGCTGTTTTCATTTGTTACTGTGGGCTCGGAGTTGCTCACATGGGGTTTGCCTTCCTGGCTCCCACCCAAGGTGTAACTCAAGACAAATAAAAGATCAGGAGAGGAGTCCTGCAGGATCAAGTAGCATGTTGAAGAGCTCATTGTAAACTGAGGAACTCAAATGACTCAGCACTGAAAGGGTCACCGAGTTTGGCTTTCCAAGTAAGGAGGGAAAAGGGAAAAAAAAAACAAAATACCCACAATCCAAAGCAGTGAATCATTAACCACAGGATTATCACAGAGCACAACGCAACAAATACACCCATCAGTTGCCTTCCAAAGCATCTTCAGGCAACAGCCTGCAGAAGTCTCTTCCACAGCCCTACTTCAGCCACAGGAACATGGCTTTGAAGCTTTGTTGTGCCTGGATTTTTCTCCTCCTTCTCCTCCTGCCCAGCTTCTCGGATGGAGGGAAGCTCCTGGTGGTGCCCATGGTCGGGAGCCACTGGCTGAGCATGCAGGAAGTGGTGGAGAAGCTGAGCGAGAGAGGACATGAGGTGGTGGTGGTGGTCCCCGAAGTGAGCTGGAACATGAAGACAACAGAGGCCTACACAGTGATCAAGCATCCTGTGACCCAGACCCTGGAAGAGCTGGATAACTCCTTTCGGGAATACATCACCACGCACCTGACAGACCTGCCATTCCCCCTGAACACCCTGGCGCTGTACAAGGCCTCAGTGCACGTTTTCAGCACCTTCTATGGGCAGTGCAAGGACATGTTCCGCAGCCAAGAGACCCTGAAGTTCCTGAACCAGAGCGGCTTCGACGCCATCCTGACAGACCCCTTCTTCTTGTGCGGGCCCACACTCGCCAAGTATTTGTCTCTTCCCTTTGTGTTCTTCATGAGAGGATTCCCTTGCAACATGCACTTTGAAGCACCACAGTGCCCCAGTCCTCTCTCCTACGTCCCAAGAACTTTTAGCTTCAACTCGGACCGCATGACTTTTTTGCAGAGGGTGGAAAACGCCCTGATTTCCCTCCTGGAGCTGAGGTACTGTAACAGTCTCTATGGAGAGGCACTGAAGTTTTCCTCGGAAATTCTTCAGAGGGATGTGTCCCTGGAGGACCTCGTGGACTCTGCTGCCATTTGGATCATGAGATTTGACTTTGTCTTCGAGTATGTCAGACCAGTGATGCCCAACATGGTCTTCGTTGGGGGGATCAACTGTGGTAAGAAGAAACCACTGTCCAAGGTAATGTTCCTTTTCCTCCAAATTATACATTTTCCAATGAAAAGTCATTATGTTGTTTGAGGAAGTTTATTAGTATTGATTTCTTTTTTATTTCTTTCTGGCAATGATTTAATTCAACCAGGTTTGGGCAATTGTTTTCCACAGGTTCAGCAGCATCAGTTTATTCACTTTAGTTGTATTTTCATGATAGATTGTTTACAAACTGGTTGTCTGTTAAGTTACTCCTGTTTGTGGTGGCGAAACATAAAGGTCATTTTGAAATGCGAAGAAATAATCTTACAATTGTATATTATAATAGTATCTTATAATAGTATATTTATTGAAAGACACTTGAATGCAGAACTCAGATAAGTTTTCATACCTGCTCCTTGATATTTGCTTTTACCAGAATTGTTCTGCAGTGGTTTTAAAGCTAATTGAGAAATCTAAATCTATTTTGATCGTTACCAAGCAATCTCTAAAATGATAACACTAGACATTTCTTTCCAGGCAAAAAGCAGGACACAAATCTCTTTCCGAGGAAATTGCTCCCTCATTTCTGAATTGTGGTCACACGATATCTCTGCACAATATCTTTGAGCTGAAGGGGTGGGTTTTTCTTTCTTCTTTCATATTTCTTTTATGCTCTGTTGACAGGATTATGCAGAGTCCACTAAACTTGATAAATAAGGCACAGAATAATATTATAAACTAGAATATTGGAATAATATTATAACTAAAATATTCTCTCACATTAGACTCAAGAGAGTGGCACTAGTTTGGAATTTAAGAGGCAAATTCTTGCTGGTTGCATAACGTAAGTCTTTACTTCTGCATCTTGAATGTCTCAGAGCTACAAACAGTTTCTAAGTTTGCTACAGAGGCGGAGACATCCTGCCCTCATTTTATACTTGCCATCTCCTGTCTTCATGCTCTCATTAGATGAAAATCACATATTCTAGACCTGGAAAAACCTTGTATATTCCTGCCTTCTTCAGTCTCCTTTTCTACCTACATTTTCTACTGACAGCAGAGGAATTTCTTGTATTTCACTTTGAATAGTGCCCAGTTGCAGTAGTGCAGCAAAGTGCAAACAAGTGAAGTGAGTCATAGGGCAGAAAAAAAATCTACCTATTCACACACACTGGTAAGCTCTGGTTTGGTCATTGCTGTTCAGAAACATAATCCTATGGCCAGAATAAATAGTTCTCCAAAGCCTATTGAACCCATTGCTCAACAAGTAAGAAAAGAAAAAGGATTACTTGGACAGGGAGAGAGAACAACAGATTCAAAATTCAGATTCTTTCTCAGACAAGGAATCCACAGGCCCTTCTGTTATACCACTCCCATAGTTTTCCACAGGCAGAGGAATGGGGCCCTGGGATCTCATTCCAGAAAAGAGCTCGTTTCTGTGGTATTTAATGTAGTCTTGTGGAATATCTGCTCTGAGCTGAAGGAGCTCATGCTTGTGTAGAACTGAGTCTACATGTCTTATCCAGCTGGGAATTAAATCCTAAATTCTCTAAGAATCATCCCTGAGGTTGTGGGAGAACATGGGACGATGGGGCTGGGCCTGGGGGAGCACAAACTGCTCTTAGACCTTGACTAAGCTGCCTCGGGCTGGATTTCTTCCTGCCCTGCACTTTGCACGGGCATCTGTCTCAGTAGCTATTACATCTTCATTCACAGGCAGAGAAATCCCAAGTTTCCAGCTCCTAAAGTGTCTGCTAGTTTAATACAAGGCTTGCAGGAAATCAGAGCCAATATCTTGACTGAGCAGAAGTCCTATGCCAGCATCATGTTCCAGTGCCTCTAGAAGTAACTGAAGGCTGGCAGGGTGACATTGCAAATAAACTCAGCCTATGAGTCCCCACACACTCTGAGGACAATCTCATCTTTAGCCAAAGTTAATGTAAAGTTGCTTTTTTGTCCAGCTCATGAAACCAAAGTTAGTATGATTTGATCAAAGCAAAGTTCAGCAATTTAAGCTATAGCCACCTTCCAAAGTTCTCCCTGTTGTTTTCTAACCTAAACCTCCCTGTACTTATTTAAACAACTTGTTAACTGAAAACATTAACACCGAATTTAAGTAGGTAGTTACTGAAGTAAAGAGGAAGTGTAACTGAATAAACACCCTTTTCTCTCCAGCACAAGGATTAAGAGCACAGCTCCTGTTTTAAAACCCTCCAGCAAGAGCCAGCAGCATCTGGGGAGCTCTGCTAAAGAGACATTTCTAACTTGTCCTTTCAAATATGCAGTTAAAGCGTGGGTAGGGGTAACCTTAAAGTGCTGCTCTGTCCAAGCAGTTCAACCTACTGTCCCCTTCAGTTTCCTCTTGTTCACTGCATCTTCCATGTTTTATAGAAGAGAGATTGAAGGAAGCTGTAAAACACAGTTCTTTCAACAAAAATTCCCTCATACCAGAGGGAACTCCTGCCTCAGTTTCCCTTTCTGAAAGAACTTTTTGTTCCGGCTAAATTAAAACACCTTCTCCAATGTGAGTCTAAAGGCACAATATTTGATAGAGGTCTATGCACAAAAATCTAAAAATGTTCTTAGGAATGTTAGATTTATAAATATCAAATAAATTGATATTTTCCCTACAAAAATTAGGATTAGGCAATATTCCTACTGCAGTTACCTGGGCAACATGTAGTGTCACCTTTCTGTTAGGATACAATAATTTTCAGGATCACATACTCTCATTTTCCCATGATTTCTATTTATGGCTTAGGAAACAGCTGTCCTGGAAATGATCTGTGTTCTGTGATTTGCTTCTTGCTCTCACAAGATTTAGATTACTTTCCAACTCATATAATTGCTTTTATGGGTTGTTTTTTCTCTAAAGTGAGTGTATCTCCACACTATGAAAAATCTGAGGGGGAATCAGGCAAGTCCATGTCAGCAGCACTTGACAGACACTGCTTAGCACCAAAAAAAAGTGGTTTAATTATAGAAGGATTCCTCCATGGATAAGCTGGGAAATCAAATTACATAGATTCATAGACTGGTTTGGGTTGGAAGGGACCTTAAAGCTCATCCAGTTCCACCCCCTGCCATAGGCAAGGACACCTTCCACTAGACCAGGTTGCTCCAAGCCCTGTCCAACCTGGCCCTGAACACTTCCACGGATCCACAGCTTCTCTAGGCCATCACCCCCACACTTGGATTTGAGCAATCTTTTCCTGCTTGCAGGACCCAGAGCCTAAGTGGGTCAACAATCTCATCTCACAGCAGGGAAACAAATCCAGCAGACAAAACCAGCACTTCCAGGCTGCCTCAATACACATTTGTGTTTTTAACTCCAGCTTTAGTGCTGCTGAGGTCTCCATTTCCTACTCTCTCTCTTTAGTGCCACTCACTGCTACTCACATCATCACAGCTGGTCTGACTCAGAGATGAGCAGTTTGAGAGAGTTTTACTACCTTTTGGAGCTGAAGCAATTGTAGGGTGAGAGGCCCAAACCCCTCAACGTGGTTATGGCTCAGGGTCTGAGTAGCCTCAGCTCCACAGAGCTTCTCCATCACTCCCTGCCTGCTCGAAGAGACACCCTGAAATAACCCACACAAGCTTTATCACTTCTGAAAGGAAAACAAATCTGCCATCCTGGCTCACCCAAGCTTTGATTCACACAAAATTTATGTCCTTTAGTACCCAGTGGGGAAGGTTTTCCTCCAAGCAGGCACACGGTTGTCACCTTTTGAGTCCTCAGTTCATCAGGTCCTCGTTTGCACATAAAACAGGAGCTTGTAACGAGTTACTACATCCTTCAGAGATGAGAGGGATTCAGGTGCCCTTTGCTACTCATAATGAAAAACAAACATATACAAACTTATCTGTTACTCTGAAAAAATGTGCCTGGCTGTTAATTTCCTCAATAATAATTACCCAGATTAGATCTGACCTCAGGTGATCCTGTGCTATTCTAAGAACTTCATCCTTTCCTTGCCTGTTTTTTCTCCCTTTATCCCTAATTTCTCTCTCTCTCTCTCTCTTTTTTTTTTCCTTAATTCTGCCCTTCCTATTGCTGCCTCACTTTTTCTGCTGTTTTTGCTCTGATAGTCTGGTACAAACAGTAGGAAGTCTGTGGAGTCCATAATAAAGTGTGGCCATACTATCAAGAGACTTATTCTGTTATAGTCAAGAGAAAATAAACTTGTATCGGCTATTTTCAGCACACTGGTTTTGCTACTGAAAATCAGGTTAAGTCCAGAGTAAAAAACACACCAAGTAGCAAGTGCCAAGTTAATTTGATCAACTCTTGTCACAGCAGTTGCAATAAAACCTTTGTCTGCAGATTTCCATCATTTAATGAGAATTATTTAAAAATCTGTACAGTCTTCTGCTTTTAGTCTATGCTGTCTCCCACCTCTTACATATTGGCCCTCTCCAGAAATTGGTTTTCCATGTCTAAAGGTGACTCCTTCATGTCAGTGTAACAGAGTGGAGCTGCTCAGAGCAGTCCCAGCACCCTTTGGGTGTGTGCTGAGACAAATCCCTTTGCCTAAGGGTTCATTTATCCAGACTGGGGATGCTGGGCATCTCACCACCACTTATAAAAAGAACAGGAGAAACTTTGTGCTGCTGATAGTTTTGCATGGCAAGGACCTCTTCCTTAGCACCACCGAAAAGGCTTTGGTATGGCACTGCTTTTACTTGCACAAAGACAAAAATTCCTACAGCAAAGCCCTGAAGGCCTCAGTTCACTGCAGGGTTCCAGAGAATTGCAGTGAATGGCAGCAAACAAGGAGTCACACCACCCTAGACAAACCCAAGCAGGGGTATCACCACCTAATTTTATTTATAACAACTCAGCAATCAGTTCCTCCCTCAGGAAACACAAACTTTAGGGACTGTTTGTACCTCTGTGTGTGTGTGGATTCAAACCCACAGGTCCAACTGCCAAATTCCTGGCTAATTTAATCAAGAGAGGATCTCTCTTCTCATCAAAGTTGGGCTGCTCAGAAAGGAACATGGGAGAGGGAAGGGGAGTCTGGAACTCATGGCTGAAGAGGTCCAGGAAACCTGAAGAGGTCCAGGTTGTTTGTCTTACCTGTGTCTGTGAAAGGGGGAGAACTCAGAAGCCTGGTTTGCTTGTTGGGGTTTTCCGTGTGTGTTGTGCTCTCAGTGGGATTAGTGAAAAGCATCACACCTTCTCCTAGACTTTGTCTTGCTCACAATACATAGAAAGGGTTTTCAAGACAGTCACCAAAGACCAAGGCTCTCTCTTTATGTCCCAAAAGGCCGGTGCTGGCCTCCTTTCCCTTTGTTTGCCCTGAACTTTTTTTGGTATAGCACTAGGAGGGAAAAAGCCAAACATGATTGTTCTCCTTAGACTTGGGATTGAATGGTACATCCTGGTGGCTGTGCAGGTTTGGCTGCTTCCAGGAGGTGGAAATTTAACATCAGCCTCATGTCCTCAGACATGGTGTTGCAGTTTCCATCCATCCTGCTGGATATATTTCTGTTTTCCCACTGAGCATTATGGAAATTATTGTTACAAGATGCCATCCCTGCTTCTAATGTCAGTGCTGATAGACTTCCAAGCTTAAACATTAACAGAAAGTACCGATGTTTTTCCAAGAGCTCTGTGTTTCCCTTCCCCTCCACAAACTTACGCAATATCACAGGCTAACAACAGCAATATTGGGAAGTTAAATATTGATTTCTGTAGTCAATAAGTTCCCTGCTTAGTTTGCATGGACCGTCATATAAAGGATTGTGTTGGATCCCTCCGGAGCAGAACTCTCTGGTTTGCTTCCACCAAAATGGCTCCTTTTTATCAACATACATGGATACTTCTCCTCCTGACATCGTCTTTAATCTTTGCTGAAGGTGGAAAGATCTTGGTGGTACCTCAGGATGGAAGTCACTGGCTCAGCATGCGCCCAGTAGTGGAGAAACTCCAGCAAAGGGGACATGAAGTTGTTGTGGTTGTACCATCAACAAATCTGTATATGAAGTCAAAGGAGTCTCAGAATTACACAGTGAAAGTGTATCCAATACCTTACACAGATGAATATTTTGGGGCAATGATCCAGACCTTTGTTAATGCTCATTTTGCTGAACAATCTGTTTTGAATCTTGTTCTTACCTCGTATCAAAGCATAATAGAAATCTGCTCGGTCTTTTTCACCAACTGTAAGAGCCTTCTGCAGAACAAGGAGCTGATGCAGTACCTGAAAGACAGCAAATTTGATGTGGTTTTCACAGATCCCGTCCTGATGTGTGGACCCTTGGTGGCTGAATATCTTTCAGTTCCTTCCATCTACTTCTTGCGGGGGCTTCCTTGTGGAATGGATGCTACTGCTACCCAGTGTCCAAGCCCTCCTTCCTATGTCCCCAGATTATTCTTAAATAATTCAGACAGCATGACTTTTTCTCAAAGGGTGAAGAACATGCTGGTCCATCTGCTGGAGCTCTTTTACTGTAAGCCTTTATATGATCCATTTGAAGAACTTGCCTATGAGATTTTCAAAAAGAAAATGACAGCGACAGAACTCCTCAGCCGCGGAGCTTTTTGGCTGATGAGATATGATTTTGTGTTTGAGTTCCCGAGACCAGTGATGCCAAACATGGCTTTTATCGGAGGGATACACTGTGCTCAGAAGAAAAAGCTGTCTCAGGTACAAAATTTTATTTTGTTTTTTATATTGAAAAGGCAAAAATATAAATGCATCATAGAATGGCAGAATGGTTTGGGTTGGAAGGGACCTTAAAGACTATCTCATTCCAACCCCCTGTCATCCTGGGAAAGGGATGTCACTCACATCCTTACATCAAATCCTGACTGACAACAGTTTGGTGTTTAAAGATAGAAATCCTGCATGATACAGAAATGTAATTTCCTAATATCCAGCATTTGGATTATATCACATCCTGGCAAACCTAAAGCCTTATTAGGCTTAATTATGGCAATTTAAGTGATATGTAACTTTTATGGAAATTATAAGCTCTTCTGTTGAAATGAAGACTTTTGTCCTCCTTTCCCAGCTGTCACATGGACTATCTGTTCATACTTCCAAATATTCCTTCTCCTTTCATCCACACTGAAAGTTATAGGGCTAAAGATTTTACCTACTCATTACTTCTTTTTCTATCACAGCCATCTACCAGATTGATTCCTTTCCATCTGCATTTATTCCCAAGGTGTCAATATCTAACCCCAAAAAGAAGTCCTCTTTAAATTCTATCCTCCCACTCTATTATAGGTTATTGAATTAGGTTTTAAGCTTTTCTGGGTATGGATATAATCTGTAAATTTCTGTTTGGGCTTTTGTGTACCAACCAGTGTTCCTTTGACAGCCGTGTCTGAGGTTATAGAGTGTTTTCTGTGCATCTCCTTCCTCTGAGCTCTTTGAAAATTCCCATTAAGTTAATCCATGTTGTAAACGACCACCATGGGGACAGTGTGGGTGATGGAGCTGCTGCTCCATTTGGAGGGCAAATTCTCAGCAAAATCAAAGATTTCCCACCAGGCTTGGGAAGAAACATGCCAAAACTGCATGGGAAAGATAGCTCCACCAAGGATTTAGAGCCTGGAATGCCCTGGGGAAGGAAACTGTATCCCAAAGGCACCTGTCCATCAACCTATTAATAAAATTTTATGACAAGTTATCATCAACATTTAAACCCCCAGAAGTTTATAACCAAGAAAGATCTGGAACTGCAGAGTTGAGGTCATGAACTGGCCCAACAGTGGCCATGAACGACTCCTGACTTTGCGAACTAGAAAGGTGTTGTTGGTTTTTGTTATCTGGGGTACAATGGTGAACTGCTCTTTTGCAACTTCATTTTATACCTGATAGGATAAGGAGTTAAATGAAAGCTATATGGGGTCATGAGGAAAGATTTTCTGTTGCCTGTTTATCTGCAAAAAAATGCAAGTTAGCATTAAGAAATATTAATTTTTCTCAGGGGTGCTAACTGGTTTTGATTATTAAAAACAAAAAAGCCAAACCCAAAACCCAAACTCAAAACCCAGGTACTGTAACACTGATATCTTTACTAAGAGTTAGGTTACAACTTGCATCAGTTTCATTGGAACAGCTTATAAAAACACTACATCACCTCAGTCCGTGGTTGCTCTGGCAGCCTTCAGTGGTACTGGTGGAAAAGAGTAATTTTAATGCTCTCTTTAGAGGCACAGTCCTCCCAGCAGTGTTTCTTCCTACCCACTCTCTGTGTGCATTTTTTTCCACGGATTTGCCTGCATGTTGTCCTCAGACCTTGGGGGTGGTGGGCTGATGGCAAGAAGTGCCACAAGGCCGTGGGAAGAAGGTGGCATTGAGCCATGGCCTTAGCTTGGAGTGTCTGAAGGTGACACACCTTTCTTGGCTGACGCAAACACACCTTTGAAGTACAAACCTGATCGCAACCCTTTATAATCATTAATTGCCGCCCGTGACCTCGTTGCGTGCGAACCTGTGAGGACCTGAAGCAGGAGGCAAGTCACAAGAGCAGAGGGATCACCAAAAAGCGTTGCCAAGTAGGGTGTTTGCGTAGGTGGAGCACGGCTACAAAAGCTTGCAAACCACCCTGGCCTCTCTTGTGCGTGGGTTCCTCTCTGCACAACCCACGACATGCTGGTGGCTCTGCTTCTCCCCTTCCTATGCCTCCTGAGCCCTGCTGCTGCTGGGAAGCTGCTCGTGGTCCCCATGGAGGGCAGCCACTGGCTCAGCATGAAGGAAGTGCTGGCCAAGCTGAGCAAGAGAGGGCACGAAATAGTGGTTCTTGCACCGGACAACAAAATCCTGATCAAGTCCTCGGATATCTACGAAATGAAAAACTATCCTGTGCCATCCAAGAAGGAGGATATGGAAGCACTCATACGCTCTTTTGGTGCAAGCTGTTTCAGCCAAGAGCCTTTCCTGGTGAGATTCTGGAAAACTCTGGAAGGTTACCGGAAGAGCGCTGCCATGTTTCAAGCTGCCTGCAGGTCCTTGCTGTACAACAAGGAGATGATGAAATACATCAGAGAGAGTCACTTCGATGCCGTGTTCACAGATCCTCTGAATCCTTGTGGGCAGATCATTGCCTTGCACTTCTCCATCCCTACTGTCTTCTTCCTGCGGGGCATTCCCTGTGCCATAGACATTCACGCGGCTCAGAGCCCGGATCCGCCGTCCTACATCCCACGGATGTTCTCACTCAACACGGACCACATGACGTTCTCCCAGAGGGTGAAGAACTTCCTGATCGCCCTTTCTGAGTCTTTCACCTGCAATATTGCCTTTTCTCCCTTTGACGACCTGGCCTCAGAGTTTCTCCAAAAGCCGGTGACAATGACGGAGCTTTTAAGTCATGGATCCATCTGGCTGAAGAGACTTGACTTTGTCTTTGACTACCCCATGCCTGCAATGCCCAATATGATTTTCATTGGAGGCATCAACTGTGGACAGAAGAAGCCGTTATCTCAGGTCAGTGGCTGGCTGGGAAAGGTGCAATGAGGGAGAAGTTGTGGCAGTCACACACCATATCTGGCAGGAATTCATGCCAAAAAGGGCTGGTGAATTATAACAGCTCTTTCAATAATTCTTTGCCTCACAGAAGAGGCAGGAGTATATTTCTTCAAGACCATTAGCTGTTTGCCTAGTTAGCAATATAACTCACTGGGTCATGTGCAAGAGCATCATGTTCTCTTTTATGTACCAGCAGTCTTGTGTTTGAGTCAAAGGCTCATATTTGCAGTGAAGGTTTTGGTCTAACAGCTTCCACCACACACACGAGACAGCTGAGTTCTCAGTTGTGTTTTTAGGACACATCCAGTTTGGATAGGGAAGTGTTGACAGGTGGTTGCTTGGGAATCTGTGGTCTTGATTAGCTTGATGGTGCTCATGATGTACATTAACTTCTTGCTGCATGTGATGTATGTTCTCGTTTGGTTGTGCTGTCAGTAGAACAGTCTCATGTGAAGCCAGGGATAAAATGGAAAAGGAGATACAGGAGTAGGCAGCTGCCCTCAGCGATGATGAATCTCTAATTAGTATCATTCAGCTGTCTCAGCAATTAATCACGTTATTTCCTAGAAAGCATAAAGTTTTATCTTTGTGAACATTAGTTAAAAATCAACAGACTCCTCTCTTCTTCCCTTGAACTTCTTCCATTTGCCAGTCATCCCAAAGCCCTTGGGAATGGATTGCTCCTGCTATCACTACTTTTATCTTCCCCCAGATTCACAGGCCTTTGTGAACATGAAGGAGTGGAGCCTTACAAGAAAACAGATTTGCTTTTTACATCTTCTCCCAGCCAACCTTCCCTGCCCTCGGGCTTTGCTTTATTCCTCACACTTCACCTGATGCCAGGGTTGAGTTGTTTGTTTCTGTTGACCTGCTTTTTCACAAAAGTGTCTTTCAAATTGTTATCAAGCTCCTTTTGTCAGGGTAGCGCCTTTTCCTATCGGTTTTGTCCATCAGAGCTGTGTAGCGGTCCCTCAGGGACAAACCCAGGCAGATCCTCTGGGAAAACAGCAAGACATCCTGCCTGCAGGCAAACCCATGGAGCAGCTCCAGCTTCAAATCAAACTTTCCTCTGAAGGCAAGGCTCCCTCTCCTTGTTCTTTTTCCAGAGGCTAAACATAATAGTCCAGTAGCAATATTTATTGCAGAAATACTGATTCTTCCTCTAGCTCCTGGAAGAAGAAAATGATGGAGAGAGGTAGGTCAGAATGAGAACAAGGAGTGTTGTGCATGACAGCATCAGCTCAGAGGTTTTCTTTTACTGAGGCAAAACCCTCTTCTGCTGTGGATTAAATTCGTACCTGGTGGTGTTCCTGGACCCAGTGCTGAGCCATATGTAAATCCCAGAGCCTCCTCCTGATGATTTACACAGATATTTTGCTGTATAGTGGCACAATTTTATCATTTTAAACATAAACTCGCAAAGAGTTTCAGAACAGCTGTAAAATGGTTCTCAAAAAAAGAAGGAAATAAATGAAGCATTTTAATACCTGCTTTCAGCAAGCCTAGTTACTTCCAAGTACCGGCGCTATTCTTGGGATTTTATTTTGGCAAAGCCTGATTTTATTTTCAATCTAACATCAATCCGCAGAGATTGGAGCAGAAGGGAGCCTCACATACCAAGCCCAGTTGTGCCCAACTCAAATTGATTTGTCACTTCACTTAAATGGTTCATCAATGCCTTGAATGGTCGCCTTTGCTGGAAAAGCCGGGTCGTTAAGGGGGAATCTGGGACTCTGGCAGGGAGCTGTGGATGTATTTAAAAACTGTTAGGTTGGAGCAGATGAGCAGAGTTTGCATTTCTAGGAACATGGCTCCTGTGCGTGAATACAGCTCCCCAGCTTCCGCGGGGGTTCTGGTTTTCCTGTCGCTGTTGTGCTCGGCTGCTGGTGGGAAGCTGCTGGTGGTGCCCATGGATGGGAATCACTGGCTCAGCCTGTGCTCACTGGTGGTGACCCTCAGCCAGAAAGGCCACCAAATTGTCATGGTGGCACCAGAAGGGAGCTTGGATGTGCAGGCATCTGAATATTACATTCTCAGAACGCAGCTGGTGCTGTGATGTAGGGAAAAGGTGAGAGCACGCCTGTGTCCATTGGGAATGATCTTTTTGAGAGAAAACCTTTCCTTCAAAGAATTAGTGCTGTCTGTGAAAAAGTCCAGCTCATGTCCAGTCTTTACACCTCCTCCTGCAGCAGATTACTGCACAGTAAGAGTCTGATGCAGTATCTCCAAAGTAGTAAATTCGACGCTATTCTCACAGATCCTGTTGTACCATGTGGACAAATCCTGGGTCTGCATCTCTCTATCCTGTCTGTTTTCTCTCCCCGGGGACTTCCCTGCAGTTCGGATTTGCAGTCTGCTCAGGGTTCAGACCTCCCTTCCTATGTCCCAAGAATATTTACAGACAACTCAGACCACATGATATTTATCCAAAATGTGGAAAACTCACTTCTCAAGTCCTTAGATTCCTTTCTTTGCAATTTTGCCTATTTGCCATTTGAACTTCTGGCCTCAGACGTTCTTCACAGACCAGTAAGAATGGAGGAGCTCTTAAGCCATGGATCCATTTGTCTTGAAAGAATGGATTTTCATCTTGAGTATCCCATGCCAATGATCCCCAACATAGTTTTATTGAAGGTATAAACTGTGGAAAGGAAAAGTCATTACTCATGTCAGTGATTCCTGTGGCAAAATACATGAATGTTTAAAGCTGTTTGCAAATGCTCTGTGTGTCTATAATTGTGTCCATGAGTTGGTTTTACTGTCACAGTTGATTTTTAAAAGAAGTGAATCTTTTTGGTTAATAGATCCACCCTTTTATAATTTAGAAATGAAGCATCGTAAGGCACAAATTGGTAGATAATGTTTTGGTTGCTCTGGCAGCATCTGCAAGAGCTTTATGCTGCCTTTCCTAAAGTATTCCTACAAAGGGTGTGCCTAGAGCTGCAGTAGTTTGATAAATGTCCTTAAAAATATTCCACACTAAATGATCCTATTGTCAAAGTTACTTCTGTGCAATAATTTTCATAATTAGGGTTTGACTGCAAATCCTGTGTATGCATTAATGCTCTCTGCTTTCATGGCCCAGGGGCAAACTTCCCGACTAATCTAAAATGATATTTCTGAGTTGTTAATTCAGTTTTGACTACAGCTGGCAAAAACCATGCCTGTGTCCTTCCTCCTTCCAGCCCCTACTTCATCCTTCCTAAAAGAGGCCTCTCAGGGAAATGAACTTTGATAGCCGATTTTCCATTTTCCTTGCAGTATCACGATATAAAACTGGTGAAGAATCCCGACCGTTTCCCATGTAAAGCTTTAGTATTTTTGCTAGTCTTTTACCAATAGAAAATGGTACGGACTGCGAGGAGGGGAGGAATTATCTTACACTGAAAATCAAATATCTGTTAATTAGCTCTTCTGAACAGACCAGTTGTTGTAGGATCCCTCATTTCCTTAGATCATAGAATATCTTCTAGGAGGGTCCACTCCATGATCTTCCCAAGCTGACAGGTCCATAGTTCTCAGGGTCCTCCTGTCTATCCTTTTTAAAAGTGGGGGCAAATGTTTCACTTTTTCCAGTCACCTGGGACTTCACCTGACTGCCAGGGCTTTTCAAATATCACAGAGAGTGGCTTGGCAACTCCATCACCCAATTCTCTCAGGACTCTGGGATGCACCTCATGGAGTCCCATGTGTTCAGGTCATCAGGTCCCCTTATGTTTGGGTTTCTCAAGCGGTCACCAACGTGATCTTCTCATACAGTGAGTGGAATTTTGCTCCCCCAGCCCTGTCTTGCTGTCCATCCAGTCGAGAGGCATGGGAAGACAGGTTGCCAGTGAAGACCGAGGGAAGAAAGTTCCTGAGTGCCTCTGCCTTCTCCTTGTCCATTGTTACCAGTTTCCCAGTTTGCATATCTGGGGGGATACACTTCCTCTGACCTTCCTGTTCTGGCTG
The DNA here is from genome assembly GCA_013398175.1 of Climacteris rufus. Classification (NCBI taxonomy): domain Eukaryota; kingdom Metazoa; phylum Chordata; class Aves; order Passeriformes; family Climacteridae; genus Climacteris; species Climacteris rufus. The sequence goes on from VZRZ01000924.1 coordinate 68,369, forward strand.
ACAGACCTGTAGTAGCCCTTTTTGTTAATATTTGCACCCCTTGCTGAGGTCAGGTGCAGCTGCACCTTGGACCTCCTGACCCCATCCCTACATAACCAGGCAGCGTTCTTCCAATCCCAGCGTTCCTCCAATATAAAGAGGGGGGTGTTTCCAGTAGAGCTGCTGCCCTGATTTGTGTCTACCAAATACGCTGAACTTTAACACCTCTTCTGCCATCTTTGCCATATCCATGATTACACATTTACCAAACAGCAAATAAGTCTAAAGATCATCCAGGGAAAGCACAGCCCAGACTGCTTAAAAACATAAAGCTGGGGATATTCTTCCTTGGTGGCACTCACCTGACTCCTGCAGGAATGGCCACAGGGCTCAGTGCTTCTCCACGAGTTGTGGTCCTGCTCCTGTCCCTGCTGGGTTTGGCTGCTGCTGGGAAGCTTCTGGTGGTGCCAGCAGATGGGAGCCACAGGCTCAGCATGCAGGAGGTGGTGGACATCCCTGGGCAGAAGGGACGTGAGGTGGTTGTGGTTGCACCTGAAGTCACTGTTCGCATCAAACCATCACAGAACTTTGTGATGAAAATGTACTCAGTGCCTTACACACAGGAAGAGTTGAATGAAGAATTCCAGGCATTTTTTATTTCTCATTTAAAGAAGGATCTTTTTTTGAAAGATTTTTTAAAGTATATGAAGGTATTAAAAGACTCACTAAGTTTGGGGTCTCCAGCTGTGAGCAGCTCCTGCAAAACAAAGAGCTTATCAGGTACCTTGAGGAGAGCAAGTTTGATGCCATCCTCACAGATCCTGTCCTACTCTGTGGGGCGATCCTGGCAAAGCATCTTTCAATTCCTTCTGTGTATTTTCTACGAGGAATTCCATGTGGGTTAGATTTAGATGCCATTCGGTGTCCCAAGCCCCTTTCCTATGTCCCCAGGGGATTTACACAACTTGCAGACCACATGACCTTTCTCCAGCGGGTGAAGAATCTACTCTTTGATATCCCAAATATTTTTCTCTGCTATTTTGCTTTTGAACCCTACTCAAAACTGGCATCGGAGTTCCTCCAGTGGGAAGTGACTGTGCCAGATCTCTTACGCCAGGCTTCCATTTGGCTC
>VZRZ01000927.1:0-11744 GCA_013398175.1 Climacteris rufus
GTTCCACAAACTCAGGGTGGGTTAGGTTGGGAGGATTGAAGGGATCCTAGAGCCCATCTTGTCCCACAAACTCAGGGTGGGTTGGGTTGGGAGAGATCCCAGAGCTCACCTTGTCCCACAAACTCAGGGTGGGTTGGGTTGGGAGAGATCCCAGAGCTCACCTTGTCCCACAAACTCAGGGTGGGTTGGGTTGGGAGAGATCCCAGAGCTCACCTTGTCCCACAAACTCAGGGTGGGTTGGGTTGGGAGAGATCCCAGAGCTCACCTTGTCCCACAAACTCAGGGTGGGTTGGGTTGGGAGAGATCCCAGAGCTCACCTTGTCCCACAAACTCAGGGTGGGTTGGGTTGGGAGAGATCCCAGAGCTCACCTTGTCCCACAAACTCAGGGTGGGTTGGGTTGGGAGAGATCCCAGAGCTCACCTTGTCCCACAAACTCAGGGTGGGTTGGGTNCCATTGTGTTCCCCAATCTCAAGATGGGTTGGGAGTGATCCTAGAGCCCATCTTGTTCCACAATCTCAGGATGGTTTGGGTTGGAAGGAATCCCAGATGCCCATCTCATTCCACCCTCAGCCATGGGCAGGGACACCTGCCACTAGCCCAGGGTGCTCCAAGCCCTGTCCAACCTGGTCTCGGACACTTCCAGGGATGGGGCAGCCACAGCTTCTCTGGGCACCCTGTGCCAGGGCCTCCCCACCCTCAGACCCAAGAATCTTTTCCCAATATCCCACCTAACTCTGCAGTGGGAAGCCCTTCCCCTTGTCCTGGCACTCCAGGCCCTTATCAATAGTCTCTCTCCATCCTTCTTCCAGACTCCCTTTAAGCACTGGAAGGCCACATTTAGGACACCCCAAAGCTTCTCTTCTCCAGGCTGGGCAATCCCAGCTCTCTCAGCCTTTCCTCAGAGGGGACATGGAGATGGAAGCCAACCTTACCTCGTAGCTCTGCCACCAGTTTGGGATGTTTGGCCGTAATTTCTGGTCGCACACGACCTTCCTCATCTCCTCAATGGAGGGATCAGATGGAACAAGGTCGTAGTAGGGAAGCTGATACTCCTCATGGATACCTGAAAGGCAGAGCAGGGGGGATGAAATCCCTGGGAGAGGGGATCGTGGCCACTGAGCTCGCTGGAGGCAGCCTGAGAGGGGTTTGGGCTCCATGACTCACTGCTGAGATGCGTCAACACTTTGCAGTTATTTAGAACACCAATGAACAATCTGGGATTGGAGTTTACAAGAAAAACTCAGGGAAATAAAATGCAGCTGCCTAAACTGGAACGGAGTCAGGGCCGGGATCAACACCTCCCAGCAAGGCGCCAGGGTCACCGGCGCTCGGCAGCGGGGCCGCCACGCGTGGGATGGGGCGGCAGCTGCACGTGCCCACACATCCACCCTCATCTGGGGGAGCCTTCCACCCACCAGCAGCACCACCACTGCCCAAATCCATCCAGGGGAGCAGCAGCCACCAGCGGGAGCACCAACAGCGCTGACCCTACAGGGGCCGGGCTTAGCGGCACTCCTGGGTCACTGCTGCTACCGCCCGTGGGGACAGCACCCAGGACGTGTCCTCCCACAGCCCTGCTGTCCCTCAGAGCTCCCAAAGCCCTGATCAGAAGGGACCCCAAGGCTGGGAGGCCTGGGAGGAAGCAGAGTCAGTGGCACACAGAGGGCCCTACCTCCTGCGTTGCACCTCCGGGCAATCTCCCAGTACACCAAGCCCAAGGCGTAGATATCTGCACATTTAAATGAATCAAAATGCTTCATGTTGATGGTTTCATCCAAGACTTCTGGGGCCATGTATCTGCAGAGGGAAAGGAAAAGCATTTGCATTCCGAGAGGGAATTCTCTGGAAGGTACTAAGTGATCATTTTTCCCACACAGCACCTCCCAGCAGAACCAGCTCTGCTTGGCACAGCCACCAGCAGAACGGAACTGGGCCCCGTGGTCTAACAGAGTGAAGAAAAGAACTCAGGAACAACAGCAAGCTGGGAAAAGAGGTAAAAATGTCCCAAAACCACATGAGGCTCCCAAGGAAGGTCTCACAGGCTTTAGAGAAGCCAAGCCTGTTGTCAGGTATGACAAGACAGCGTGGTGACACCTGGAGTGAAGGTACTGATGTCCCTTTGGCACAAACCAACCCTGCCACACACCGGGAAATGTTGAATTCAGACTTCCCCCAGTGCTCAGCAGCAGCTCAGGCCCTCCCAGCCACACTCCAACACCCTCAGAGGCCTTTCCCTACCGTTTGGTTCCCACCCTCTGGTTGGGGGCGATGTCGATGGTGTCGGTGACCGAGTCGTGCCGCACGGCCAGCCCGAGGTCGGCGATGGCGCACGTGCCGTTCTTCTTCACCAGAATGTTCTTGGATTTCAGGTCTCTGTGAGCAATCCCAGGCTTCCCTAGCAGAGCAAAACGAAAAGCAGCGAGGATCAAGCTGGGGAAGCCCATTTGTGGAAGTGGCAGAGGCAGCACGGATTGCAGGGCTGGGATCAGCCCTGGTTAAAGGCGCCGTTCCAACACATCTCCCTGGTTCGACTCCCGAGGAACGGAGCAGGGGGAGGCTCCAGCCCTCGTGCAGTGGCACCCAGAGGCCTCCAGAGGGACGTCAACTCCACGTCCCGGCACAGGCGCGGCCTCGCCGACGTCAGGAGTTTGTGGCTGTGCTGCTGCCCGCGCTCACATCCCACCCAGGCAGCGCCAATTTTAGGATGGGCTGGGAGGGGGTGATGTAACTCCCGGGAGCCAGCGCCAGGTTAACCCACTTTGCAGGCAGAGCCACCCTCCGCTTCTGCTCAGTAACCAGCAGAGGAAGCCGGGCTGACTCAGACAGGGCTTGCTGTGCAGCAAACCAACTCCCCTCCAGAACTGCCAAGGCCTCTCCCAGCTCAGCCCTTACCCTGCGTGCCCACGATCTCCATGTGCAGGTGGGCCAGGCCGCTGGCAGCAGACAGGGCCAGCTTGATCATGCCCTCGATGGTGACCGTGTAGCGGTTCAGGTAATCGAACAGGGAGCCGTGCTCGTGGTAGTCAGAGACCAGCCACAGCTGAGTCCACGTCCCGTTGTCTGCAGCAGGAAAGAGATGGAGCTCAGGCACAGCCAAAGCAGGGATGGCCACTGAGCAACTCACATCCTTCTGGGAGCTCAGGCAGAGCCAAAGCAGGGATGGCCACTGAGCAACTCACACCCTTCTGGGACACAGCAGAGCTGTGGGTAAGGCTGCAGCTCAACAGCCAGCTGGAGCAAGTAAGGAATGGCTCGTATCAGCCACGGTGTGGCCAGCAGGACCAGGGCAGTGACTGTCCCCCTGTGCCAGGCACTGCTGAGGTAACACCTCGAATCCTGGGATCAGTTTTGGGCAGTGCAGAGGCCCAGAGAAATTGACCTGAGCCAGCTTTAGTCCCCTGTGAAAGGAAAGATGTGGAGGTGCTGGAGTGTGACCAGAGATGGGCAGTGGGCCTGGGGAAGGGTCTGGAGAACGTCTGAAGGAGCTGGAGGGGGCTCAGCCTGGAGAAAAGGAGGCTCAGGGGGGACTGTCTTACTCTGTTCACCTCCTTGACAGGAGGATGGGGCCAGGTGGGGCTCAGGCTCTTTCCCCAGGTAACAAACGACAGGACCAGAGGAAACGGCCTGAAGCTGCCCCAGGGAAGGCTCAGATTGGATATCAGGGAGAAGGGAAGGGCGGTCAGGCACGGGACAGGCTGCACAGAGGGGAAGCCCCCGCCCTCAGGCACCCCCTACCTTTGTTATCCGCAGCAATGAAGCCCAGGATGTTCTCGTGGCGCAGCATCACGGTCTGGTAGATCTCAGCCTCCCTGAACCAGGAGCGCTCCTCTCGGGACGAGAAGATCTTGACGGCCACGTCGCCGCCGCGCCAGCGGCCCCGCCACACCTCCCCGAAGCGGCCCTTGCCGATGATCTCCTGCAGGACGATGGTCCGCGCCACCGTGCGCTGCACGAACAGGGGCAGGCCTGGCCACGGGAGGCACGGCAGTGAGGCCCTGGGGCAGCAGCAAAGCTCGCAGCCCAGAGCCTGAGGAACGGCCCCAAACCCTGCCAGAACAGCCAGCAGCCTCAGCAGGACCCCAGGCAGGGACTGTGGTGGCTCTGGTGGGGGATGCGCCGCTGCTCGGGCAGCGTCTGCATCTGCTCTGAACACAGAGCGCTCGGGGAGCTTCAGAGCACAGCAACTGCAGCCTCAACATGCAAAGAGTGCAACTTGAGGAGGTCACTTTCTGCCAAAAAGCAGAAACCTCCCCAAATTTATCTTAAGAAAGGAGTCCCAGCATTGCTGCCATTGCTTAGGGAAAGCGTGGAGCCCACCTGCCCACAGCATGCAGGGAACAGATCCCAAATAATTTATACACAGCAGCAGATGTGCTGCTGAAGGGTTATTCCCTGGTCAAATATCAGATTGTGACATTCTCTGCCTCTGTGGATTTCCATCTGCTGCAAAATTCCTTATACTCTTTAACCCAACAGCTTTCCTAGTTCAAAGCCACCACTAAACAATGACTTTCCAGCTATTCTGGGGATTTCTTTAAAGGGCTACAGAAGCAAACACTGCACATCATCCACCTGGGAAGACTCAGGGGTTCTTTGGGATGAAATGGGCTATGCAAATGCACTATTTGCAACGTAAAATGTTGATCTGCTGGGATCTTCCCTGTTTTCCTGCCAGCTCTGCCGACATCCTGCATTCTCCTCTCACAGCCAGCAACACACAGTAGCAGTTAAGGGCTGTTTCCAATCCAAATCCAGTTCCAAGGCTAAACTGGGAAGAGATGCAGCTGTTTGAGGAAAACTCTTGCAGTTATGGAGGAGCTGCTCTTACCTGAACAGACTCAAGACCACTGCATGAGTGAATTTAAACATCCCTGCAAGCCACTCATGACAGAAAACCCTGAACAGACTCAAGACCACTGCATGAGTGAATTTAAACATCCCTCCAAGTTACTCATGACAGAAAACCCTGAACAGACACAAGACCACTGCATGAGTGAATTTAAACATCCCTCCAAGCCACTCATGACAGAAAACCCTGAACAGACTCAAGACCACTGCATGAGTGAATTTAAACATCCCTCCAAGTTACTCCTGACACACCCCCTGAGCAGACCCATGACACAGCCCCTGAATTTGCCTCGCTGCAGGGGCAAAGCCGTGGCAGCCACGAGCCCAGAGCCACAAGCCCGACCTCCCAGCAGCTCCATCACCTCGCAGTACCTGAGCCGGAGCCGGAGGTGGAGAGATCATAGACCAGGTCCTGCAAGGTCTTGTCCTTGGAGAGGCACATCTCACACGAGGGGTCCTCCATGTCCAGGCGCTGGCGGTTGTGGTAGACGCGCTGGTGGTGGTGGAACACGAACACCACGATGATCATGACCACGAACACCAGGAACACGGGCCCGGCGATCACGGCCACCAGCTCCACCGGGCCCCAGCTCGACGGGGGCTCGTTGTCTTTCAGGTGTCCTTGGGAGGAGAAAACCACACAGTTGGAGAAAATTATCGCTCCTTTGAGGGCTTTTCTCCCAGAGCCCTGGATGATTTAAGCCTGGGAACACATCAGGCAGCAGTGCTAAGGTGGGGCTGCTCATCCCAAAAAGAAGATGGGGCTGCAGTGGTGGGGTCAGGGACGATGGGCATTCACTCTGTCAGACAGATTTTCCAGAGCAGCCTGCTGTTCACCCTCCATTTGAACTCAAGCACTTGGTCAGGGCCCCCTGCTCCCTCTCTCCCCTTCGCCCTGCAGCAACCAGTGAACTTGGGCCTGAAGACAATGATTTGTTGTTCTGAGCACTGATGAGGCCTCCCCTCTGCTCCCAAGGAAAGTGACTCTGCAGTCCTCACAGCCCTCACCAGAACCCAGCCCAAAGCAGAGAGCAGGAGGTAGGAGGAAGCACCACATGCCCTCTCCATCCCAGGGATCAGAAGCAGACGTTTCCTACACCCTCAGTGAGAGGCAGGGCTGCTTCCCTGCCTGTATTCCAAACCCGGGCACCCTCCTCCCCACACACTTTGCTCTGAGGCTGCTGCAATGTTCCCATTCTTGTGCTCAGCACTGAAAGGATCTGGAGACCTGATAGGGAAGCAACTCCAGCTGATAAAGGCAGGCCCAGCTCAGTGACAAAGCACCCAGGGAACACACACATTCCCATTTTAATTTGAAGCAGTTTGTTATATCCACTTTACAGACCAAGGGAACAAACCCAGCACTCCAGTTCATGCAGCAGCCAAAGGGAAGAAGTGAAAACAGGGCTGAGAACCCCAAATCCCCAATCCCAAGCAGACAGCTCCTCTCCTCCCACTTCCACCACACCATTTATCCGACTCTCCACTCACCGCTGGGAACCATTAAATCAATTTTGTTGCAAAAATCAGAGTAGCAGCAGTGAGTATTACGCAGATCCTCTGAGCTCAGGCAATAGAAGGGCTTCCCAGCAGGAATCAGTTTTGCCTCGGGAATGCAGGTCCGGACGTGGTGCTTGACACCGTCCAGGTTGAACACGGAGACCATGCAGGCGCCGTCCGTCTCGCACGTGGAGTTGGCTTGTTTGCAGTCAGAGCACAGGCAGGTCAGAGCTGGAACCAAACAACACCCACTCCTTAAAACCCACGGAGAGCAAGAGCTGCAGTGAGAGGAAACCCTGAAATTCTCCATTTCAGAGGGGCTGCTCTCCAGCCCTGGAAGAACCGGCTCTGCCAACAGCACAGGTCATGCTCAGTGTTCCAGCCCTGCAAGAATCCAAGGCCAGCACCAAACAGAGGAGCCTTTCCAGGAGGTGCCTGTCCAGGCAGCCCTCGCCTGCCCCTGTTGCAATCCCCACCAGCCATGACCCCAGCCAGCCCTGCAGGCTGGGTGAGATCCCGCTGAGCTGCACTGCCAGCCCGGCCCCGGCTCAGACCCACAGCAAACCCCCCGATTTCTCCCACTGGACTGGCTGTGCAGGCTCCAGGAGCTGCCTGAGCCCGGCTGCTGAGGGATGACCAACCCCTGCAGAGGGACAAGGAGCAGCTGGCAGAGGCCAAACCAACCCCAACCCCAACCCCAACCCCCTGCACGAGCCGAGCGTGCTGCACCCAGCTAGATCAGCCACTTATTTAGTAACTGCTCTCCTGATCCCAGACACCACCTTGGGTCAAATACACGCCTGGCTTTCTGCCTGCTCCCCAGCAAGATTATTTGGATAAAGAAAAGGAGAAACTCTGAGGCAGATTCCCATATTTTTCCGCCTCCTAGCTGTCATTGTGCTTTTCTCAAGCTGCCTGAAAAACTGTAAGCAAATCCCCAGGCCTTGCCATCCCTGGGAACAAAATGGAATCCAACAATGTCAAGAAGAAGGGTGGGGCTTGTTTAGCAGCACGGGCTTTCATCAGCTCTCCCAGCCTCCCCAGAGGGAATCCAAAACATGTCCTCACCCGCTGCAGAAATGGCCTTTCAGGTAGGGAGGGTCTCAAGAAGGGTTTTTAAAAGATACAAGTGCCACAGTTTGCTCTGCTCAGGGTGAAGCCACACACAAAGTCACCCCCAGCGCTGCTGTTTGGGGCCGTGTTAAGCTCAGTGAAAAACAAGCTGCTCCTGATCTACTCAGGGTTCGTTTAGGAGGAAGATACCCATTAGGCCTCATCCCAGAGTCCTGGCTAAATCCATCAGGGTAATTGCATTACTATTCACTTAATTCTCTCTGGACGCTGCTCCTCGTTTTCCAGCTGTTGTTGTGAGCTGTTTCAGACGGGCTGGATGTGGGTGCTGGTGAGTTGGGAATGAAGAGATTCCAAACTGCAGTGCAAAGCCAATGACAGGACGCGGGGCAGGGCTGGAGCTGTGTCAGGGAGGGTTGGGTTGGATAGCAGGGCAAGGTTCTTCCCCCAGAGGCGGTGGGCACTGAGCAGAGGGAATGGGCACAGCCCCAGGGCTGCCAGAGCTGCAGGGCAAAGCTCTCAGGGGTGCACAGGGTGGGATTGTTGGGGTGTCTGTGCAGGGCCAGGGGCTGGGCTGGCTGATCCTGGGGGGTCCCTTCCTGCTCAGGACAGTCCATGGTTCTGTAACCCTGAGTGAGACACTTTTAACAGCATCACAAGCAAGAGTAGCTTATTGCCATGTGCTCAGCACAGGCCAGTGAAAAGAGACACAAAATGGACAGAAAATGGACACAAAGCAGCCTGATCTGTGTTGAGAAGGGTGGAGAGCATCCACAGATTCTGAAGATTTTAAGGGGAAACGCAATGAAAGGAAAAAAACCCTCCACTAACAGTCACCTCAAACAGCTCCAACATCAGTGTCTTCCCATGGTCAGCAGAGCACAGAAAAGACAATTCTGAAGAATACACACGCTTGGGGCAACAAAGGTTGGTGATAAATGAGATTTCACAAAGCCCTGAGACAGCAAAGAGCAGCCAGGGCACATTCCTGCCTTCATGTCTACTTAAAAGGAAACGGTGTTTTAAAGCATCTCCCTCATTACTTATCAAAAACTCCAGATATAAACTAAAAACATTTAACCCGCACACATTTCACTGTTTAGGTTCTTTTCTGTTTGATTTAGATACAACAAAACTGAACTTTGTTGCTGTCAGACTCATTTCTGAGGTCTCCATCCCAAGATTTAGGCTGTGGCAGTTCTGCTTCCAGAAGCTCCAAAGCAAACAAAGCACTTCAATGCACTAATAAAACTGGTTTTGTAAACTTCTGAGTGAAGCATCTGGCCTGAAACTCAGCATCCCTTTGAGAGGGAAAGCAGAGAAGCTGGTTGTGTCTGCTCAGTCTCGTTTGTAGGATTAAAAAATTAAATAAAAAAAAAAATCAGTTTACCTGCAAGGTACGATACCAGAGCCCCGGCTCAGAGACAGCCAGATCCTTATCTGGTCTGTGCAGAGAGCCAAGATTTCCTGCTAAGGAGGGGGATGCCCCATGGCTGCATCTCACCCTGTTCCCCCTCTGAGACAACTGCTCTTTTAAACTCCAATTCTCACGTTTGCACCTCCAAAACCCCCGTGTTCAGAGAGCTGCTGGAACAAAGAGAACGGAGCCTTCAGCACGTGGCTGTCCCTGTCCACACCTCCCAGCAGAGACCCTCGAGGGGCTTTCCAGGCAGGAACTCCCCAATTTTCCGTGTGTGCCAGAGAGGAAAGGCCTGTCTGCAGCATGGGAAGTGCCTGGCAGAGAGCAGAATTACAGGGCAGCTCACGTGGGTCCAGTAACTCCAGTCTGCTTAACCAGAAGGACAAATTCCTCTCCTCCCAGTAACACCAGCAGGCAGGAAGAAGCAAGTGGGGACAGAGGGTGGGCAGGGAAGCACAGCCCCCCACAGGTATCTCCTGGGTGCTGAGAGCAGCTGGGGCGAAGCAGGAGGCAGCAGTGGATGAAAGGATTTTTCATGACAACAGCATTCCTTTTTTTTTTCCTCTGGGAAGAAAAGCTCCTATTGAGCCAAACATATAATCTACTTAATAAAAGAAACTGCCTGGGCTGAAGGGAATGGATGGGGTGAAGGAGGAGAGGAGAGGAGAGGAGANATAAGGAGCATATGTGTGTTAGTAAATGTGTTATTATGCTAGCAGGTATGCTTTGCTAATGCAGGAATGACATGTCGAGTCCTAACCAGATGACCTGGTGGAGCACTGCAGTTTAACCTCTGTCTCAGATCTTATGTCAGTCAAAGACTAATGTACTTACACTGCAGGGCAAAACATCCAAACAACATTTTAATCAGGGAGCCTGCAATGGCAGGAAAGAAATACTGTCTTGCAAAGCTTTTGTTTCTAATCGTGAAACCAAGTACTGGTGTGCTATCCATGACCACTGGTATTGTTTACAGGCTATGTTGCTGTGGTGACAGCATCATATGAATACTGCAATTGGGACTGACTTGTTCCAGCAGCAGAAATGGTTTTCAAGCAGTCTTTAATTGCTTGTTTACAAAATATTCTATAGTTTTCTCAGCACACAGCCCAACAAAATAGCAATAAACTTGGGGAGAGGAGAGGAGAGAGGAGAGGAGAGCTCCCTCCACCAGGGAAGGGCTGCAGCAGATCACTGCCACCCCCAGAGCCCAGCCCTGCAGAGAGCAGTCTGAACAAGGCCCAGGTCAGGCTGCAGACCCTGGGATGAAGCTTTCTTCTCACTGGGGGATGCAGCAGGCTGGAGCAAAGCTTGCTGTGATGTGAGCAGTGCCAGGCCCCACTGCTCTTCCCAAAATCCAGAGAGTCAGGCAGCACTGCCAAAACACAAACCCTCCTTGCTCCTGGAGCATCCCAGCCCAGGGCTTGACTCCTTCCTGATTCTGCTCCCCACTCACTCCCCTGCTCCCTGGATCACTGAGGTATCCACATCCCCCTGCATCACCCACAGCAGAGAGCAAAACAGGAACTGGCCCTCTCCCACCCAATCCCCCGCTAAAAATCAACCTGGATTCCCCAAATGGAGCCAAACAAACAGGTGGGGGGCTGTGGATTGGAGCACCAGGCTCCAGGGAGACTCAAACACTGAGCTCTGACAGGCAAAGAACATTTCTCCTCTTTTCCCAGCAACTCCCCGAGCTCATTTTGCACATATTTATTCTCACACGGAGTTGCATGTGTCAAGATGTCTCTGCAGCTAGACAGGGGAAAGTTTCACAGCAAAAATCTCCTGCAATGGTGTTAACCACCTTTTGGAATACATTTTCCAGCATCTCCCAAAGCTGTGCCCAAGAAAGATGCCATTTTCTCAGGGCTGAGCTCTACCTGATCGAGATGCACGAGCACCATTAACCTGAGGATGATCATTGGTAAAATTGCCAATAACCACCCACGTATTTACCAGATAAACAGATTTTTGCAGGGATTGTAGCTGCTGTTCTTTTTCAACGGTTTGAATTGAGGCTGGAAGAATGAGTCCCCTGACTTTGAGCCTCTCCAAGGCTCTGGAGCAGGAGCTGCCATTGATTGTGTCTCTGTGCAGCACCAACCTTAAGGAGCCCCACTCTGGGAGCGCTGGTTTCGTGCTGCAGCAGCACAATGTTAGCAACAGAAATGGCAAACAATTGGCTTTGTAGCTCTGCTGCTCCTTCAGATGCTCTAATGAAGAGGGACGTGTGTAAACACGCCTGGAAGAGAGAAATACCTCTCAGTGTCTGGCTCTGTGCTGTGCCAAAATAAAGAACAGCCTTTATCACAGAGGCTTGGCAATAAAGCCCAGCCCCTCGTGGTGAGGGAGCAGAGGTGTGCCCAGGAGTCCCTGGGTGCTCCTTGTGCAGCTCTGCCACCCCAGGAGCAGAGGGAGGAAACACCAGCTCCCTTCCCAAAGGCAGTGATGGGGCACACCGAGCTGAAGGCTTTCAAGGAAAAGATTTACTCCAAGAAATCCTGGAATGGCTGGGGTTGGAAGGGACCTTAAAGCTCATCTGATTCCTTCCACCATCCCAGGCTGCTCCAAGCCCCATCCAGCCTGGCCTGGGACACTGCCAGGGATGGGGCAGCCCCAGCTTCTCTGTGCCAGGGCCTCCCCACCCTCCCAGGGAGGAATTCCTTCCCAAAATCCCATCTGACCCTGCCCTCTGGCAGGTTAAAGCCATTCCCTGTGTGCTGGCACTCCAGGCCCTCATAAAGTCTCTCTCCATCCTTCCTGCAGCTCCTTCAGGAGCTTTGGGTCAGCCCAAAGCTTCTCTTCTCCAATGGACAATCCCAGTTCTCTCAGCCTTTCCTCCCAGGACAGGGGCTCCATCCCTCTGAGCACCCTGATGGCCTCACACTCACACTCACCCC
>VZRZ01000931.1:0-72707 GCA_013398175.1 Climacteris rufus
AAATCAAATAATTATTATTTATGTTTCGGGTGATATTGAAAAGCTTAAGCAATAATTTTATAAACATGGCAGTTGTTACAGAAACACACAATATTGTACATTTCTCCTGTACTTTGATTACTGATTAATTACTCAGCAGCATTTATTCTTTAATTCTTCCCTCACATATATATGTATTTAATGTATATGAATATATATATGCAATTATGTACAGCTTCATTTATGAACTAGACCAATGGAGCTATGTGCAATTGTTAAAGGTAATCATATTTATAGGCAGTCAGAACATGTCATTCATGTTGGTTTTAAGCAGTAAGTTAGCAAAACAAATGCTTTGTGAATTCAGGTTATTCATTGCCTTAGATCTCTGGGTCAGGACCTATGTTTTTTTCCCAGGATATGAAACTTGACAATAACTGGTTTCAGTTTCATGAATCAAAGCTACCATATCACAATAAAGATCTCAATGCATACTCATGTAGAAACTGTCCTTTTCAGAGAGATTTTGTTTTATTTTTTAGCATGAATTGTATTGGTACTTAAGAATAAAGCACAGAGCACCAAAGTGTAGCACCTCGCAACAGACTTTACAGAATTTGTCCAATATTAGTACATCATTTTGGAGAGGAATATATTTGCTTTATCTAGAGTGGTAAAATTCATTCCTTTTGCTTTTGTGCCAAAAGTCAAGCATATTCACAAAGATCCAAGCATGTATTTAAGAACAGTTCTCACATAAACCCCCACCTATGCCTGCTAAAGTAATGTCCTTGCATAGTAGTTTCTGTACATGAAAATCTAATAGTGAATAATTAATTTCCAAATACTTTGTAAGATGACAATCAAGGTAATATTTCATTCCTTTCACTCAGATTTGCTTAAAACACAACTCAGATTTTGTACTTTGAGTAAGACTTTTAGCCCCCTGAAATCTTAAATATTTAACTAGTGTTCCTTCATGTTTTTGGAGTTGCCATAAATTGAAGCCACATGAACTATGTTTTACTTCAGTGTTTCACTAGTTAAGGAAAAGTTAATCAGTAGGATCAACCTAGAAAGAGATCACATAGCAGTAAAAATGCAGCAAATTTGTTTGGAAAGACATCACAATGCATGATCTAAATCTTGGCAAGAAACATCATCCTCATTTTTTGCCCTTCCTGCTATGAATTTCCATTTGCAGTAGAGTCAGTCACAAGCTCCATCCTCCATCGATGATTAGTTCATTACCAGTCACATAGGCAGCCTGAAATTACATAAAATAAACAATAATTTGAAGTAACTTTTCATGGTTATTAATCATAGGGAACACTTTTTCTTTAAATTAAAAAATCCTTTTTCTTTTTATACCCTTTTTTTTTTACAAAACGACCTGAATAAGTAATATAATATCTAAATATAAATAAACTTAGAAATGGAAGCCTTTTAGTTAAGGAAGTGTGGCAAAAGCATTATTAGAGGCATTAAGATGAAAATGCATCCCAAGTGTACAAACTCACAAGATCTAGACTTCAGCTGTCTTACCTGCAGGAATAAATAAATCACACTTTGATGTTATTAGCTTTGTCCAGCTAAGCAGAATCTGACCAAGTCAGCCAATAATTATCAGGGGACCTAACTGAAAATTTAGATTATACAGACAGTGGGGTAAGAAACGGAGCTGTTGACATTCTTCCCCGTGTCAGTGCTGAAACATACCAAATATATTGAAAAACTGGAAATTCTGTTGAAACCCTGTGAGCAGACTGGAAAAAATTAGTAATGTTACAGAAATACTAAAACCAAGATGAAATTGAGAAACAGATTACTGGTAGATAGCAACATTAAGACTGCACTAAATCCATTAAAGTGTTTTGACATGTGTATTAGGACTGCTGGACATGTCATAGAAATCCAGTCCAGTTTTTGAGTCATAGGAACTTCATAGAAGCTGAAATAATGTTGGTGTGTGCCCATTAGTTTTGTTGGTATTTTCCATGGTCATCAAGAGTTTGATATATAACAACCTCAGTGGGTCTGTTGTTTTCCTTATGCTGGAATGGTAAATTCACCCTGAGCATTAGCTAAAATCTTGAGCAGTTCTGCACAATTACTTGCCCTTGGATAGTAAAGGTAGGTGATGACTAGTAATTCTACCTCCTTAAAACATGATCTAGCCATGGTGCAAGCTTGATAAGGCAGACAAGACCATTTCTCTTACCATTCAGGATGCTTTGGGATCAGTCATTTGCTCAGATGACATGAAACCACCAGGCTATGGCACCAAATACATAATGCCTTACAATCACTGCCAACATTCAGGGTACTTTTTGTATTGCAGGTTGAACTCAGTAAAAGAACATAATTTGGATTTTAATTTTTGTAATAATCCAGCTCAGAGACAATATAAATTGTCATTAAACAAATACCCTCTTTACTGTGAAGCAGCACAGTAGCATGGGATTCTGTGACAGGATATTTTATTGTTCTATACTTACTTCATCAGAGGCCAAGTACACAAAGAGATGGGCCACTTCTTCAGCAGTTGCCATCCTACCAGTCTTCTGTCTGGCTAGAAAGTCTTTCAATGCCTGGATATAGAAAAGCATTTGGTAAATCAAAAATAAATAGGAATTATTTGAACCTATTTGCATGTACAAAGCAATATTGGAAACAGGCCTCTCCTCATAACTTCATTTAGTGCACTGAGTAGGGAATCAATGCTAGAAAAATATAAAACCAACAGTGATGTGAATTTCAGGTTGGAAAAAAAGCAGGAGACTTTTAGACAGCACCTAAATCTCTGGTTCCAGAACAAAGCTAACATAAAATCCTTCTTCCTCTGGTGGTAGGTATTTCCAGACCCTTCAAATGAGAGCTTGCAGTTATCTAATAAGGATGGTTAAGCATCCCAAAGAATGTTGGAATGCATAGGCCAGAATGCCCTTTCTATCACGGTTTTGCACCGCCTTGTGGCTGACACATGCCACAGTAAAAAATGTCCTCTGCTTTTGCACTGGATACTGTAACTACAGCTGGAGTTGCTTCCCTAGATGAGAGACCCTCTATATTCACTAAGCAATAGTAGCCTTCTGAGGCACTTTGTGGCTTCTGTCTCGAGTACAAGCTGACCACACTGTCAAAGGAAACAGCACTCTGAATTACCCACGGTACTCTGAAATCAGGGACATTGAATATGGACAGAAGTGCAGCTATATTTCAATTTTTTTTTAAAGAGAGCTAAACATATATACACACATGATCAAGCTAATAAATTGCTTTCTCACCTGTTCTGGGTTAGGCCGGGCCTGGATTCTTTCCTGTAAAGATGGTGTGTCAACAGTTCCTAAGCAAATTTTTAAATTCAATGTTAAAAATCAACTGCATCAGCAATCAAGACAGAAGTTTATTTGTTCTTTTGTATGTCTTAACACCTATGTGCAACTTAATAATATAATTCAGGAGAAAGACTGCAAAGCTACCAATAGAGCAAAGAATTTTAAATTTCAGTAGAAGGCAAGAGTTTTAAGAACTAGATTCCATACTTTTCTGATGGTTAAACAATGGCCAGACTCTTAGCTAGCCCTTGCCTGCTTCTAACTTCCTAGACTGTATGTTTGAAAACAAACATTCAAATACTGTGCAATGCATATATAAAGTGCAGGTACTGGGTTAACAGGCTAAATATACAGCTTAACCACAGAAGTAACAACTTTTCTATATTAAATCTTTCAAGCACGTTCTGTACTTTTAGACTATTGGTTACTTGAGTTACTACTTGCAAGTCTATTCTTTGTTAAAAAAGCCAAACTAAACCTGGCCCTCTAGCATCTGCTCCTAGTTTATAGAATAATGTAAGAACACTTACCAGGACATATGCAGTTGCATCTGATGCCTTGTTCAATGAAATCAGCAGCCACAGACTTTGTTAGTCCAATAACTGCTGCCTTTGAAGTGCTATAGACACACCTGTTCACAACTCCTAAGAGGAGGTCCATGTTAAGGCAGCACAGAAACGTAGTTAAAAAGAAAAATAAAATTTAAAAAGTTTTAAAAAGAGCCAAGTTTGTTCAATATACATCTGCTTCTGGACTCCAGCATTTCCTGTAACACCTGTAGCCTCTCCGTAAGGTTAGGCTAGCTGGAATGCCAACTGCCAGAATTCTACTCAGGCACACACAAGAAAGCACACAATCACTCAATAGTATAAATTTGGGAAGTACTTTAGAAAAGGTAACAAAGCAACAAAGATTTAACAACAGCAGAGACCCATCTGTAGGAAGCATAGCTGCAGCACTTATGTAATTTCTTCAGAATTTCTCTGAAGAACATATGTAGCAAGGTATCACTGGAAATAATTCCTTTTTACATACTAAAAACTGGTAAAAAGGATGCTACAAAACGTTGAAAAAGCTCAGAGGTAAGGATCTTGGAGCGCCATTTTCCATCTGCGTCCTTGCATGCATGTTTGAATTGACGTGTTCACTCTTTTTTTCTGCTAACTGCATCACTCCACATGATTTAGAAATAACTTTGAATTTAGAATGTCCTCTAAATTCAAAGTTGTGCAATATTTATGTTGCATGTCCGTAATTTTAAAGATTTGTATAAGGAACTATAGCAAGCTACTGACCTTTGATGCTGGATGCCACAGAAGACATATTTATAATATTTCCAGATCTCTGTTTAAGCATCTGCAAAAGAGTACTTATATGATTCATATGCAAGTTCTTTTGTCATCTGCAGGTTCAGCAAAATAGCTCACAGCAACTCACAGAATAGCCCTGTGTGCAACTGATATGCAGATTAACAAAGCTTAATTGGCATGGATAGGTGCCATTGACTAAAGCAGTAAAGCAGAGTCTGAAATTCTCACTCAGTTCCCCTAAGCCATGTCAGGATTGAAAATTCTGCAGGAAAGGATTTTTTCCTTAGGTAGGCACCTCTCAATCATTGCCCTCTTGTCACCACAGCAAGTTACCCTACACAGACATCTGCTCTGCCAAAGCAGCAATTCACTGATGTCAATCAAACCCTTCCTGTTTTGGAGAAGACTAAAGCACAACACTCTAGCTCCTATGAATTGAGCTAAGCTTCTTTTAGAATGGCCTTTCTAGGCATCCAAAAACCTGATACGCCTGAAATTGTTAAAACTCCCAGACCCTGAAAATTAGGTTCAGCTAAGAAAAAACCCACCCCAAACAAACAAAAACCCAATCAACCAATCAAAAAGCACTGGAACAATACTGAAAAGTGTGGTCATCATCCAGTCATGGTCACAAATCTGGCCTTTGCATTTACAGGAATGCAAACACCTTATTCAGCCCACAAGTTGTTGCAGACCCAAACCTANAGCGTCACTGAGTTGCCTCACAAGATAGTTTCCAGACTTGTATAAAGTTCATATTAATATACATTATTTATAAATGTTTTGTAGCAGTGGTATTGTGCAGCTGTATGTCCTGTAGCATATGTTAGTACTGTATTGCAATGGCTCCCTCACTGCTCTGCATAAAAGCTAAAGGAATTGCCCTGTGTAAACATAGGGCAAATCCCCAAATAAATCTTGTCTACCATATTCTTTAGATAAATAGTGTCTACTTGAAATATTATGCAATGCAGAGAATGTTTTATAGTAGGATCACTGTATTCTAAGGGCTCCCCTATCCAAAGCTTCATACTTGTATTTTGTGAATTGTCACAGTGGCAACAACTTAGATCTCTCACACTATAAACAATGCAGCAGAGACTAAAGTCATGGGCAACCAAACCTTACCTTTGGAAGGAATGCCTCCATCATTAGATACATGCTGCGAACATTGAGGTTCATGGTGAAGTCCCAGTCTTGCTCCTCACACTCCAGAATGGTTCCATGATGAACAAACCTAGAATGAGCGCATGAAGTGGATTAGAGTCTGTGGTTTACATTTCTGCGGCTTTTTATGGCCCTTTTTCCACTACTATTTTGTAGTAGCTAACTTTTCTAGCCTTGAAAAGGAGGGATAAGAGCTCCTTTGAAGAATGCAAGCAGCAGTGTATTTCTTCTGATAAGTATCAAGGACACAAGCAGACTGAATATGTGCAACAAAATGATTTGCAATAGAAGAATAATTAAAAAAAAAAAAGCAGAGCACTAGCAGACTATCAGCTTTGCTCACTGTCGTGCTAGGAGGGCTAAAGCCATCAGTACAGGGTACCTGTATAGTGAGGAAAACATAAGTTCCAGATCTGTCTTGGCCTGAGAAGTGTGGCTGGGCACAAAAGGTTCATTTTTGATGGAAACCCATGAAAGTTTGTACTAACAGTATAAACTCCATTAAAACAAAAGGAAGAAAATGCATTGAAGTAATAGAAAATACTTCTGGAGGACAGGGAAAACTGAAAAAATAGTAGTAGCAAAGAGAATCTGGTTACCCTGCAATGTTACAGAGGACATCAATCTTTTCAATTTCCTTGGCCAGATTTTCTATCTGCTCCTTTTTGGTGACATCCAGAACCCGTACTTGAATGCCTAGAAAAAATGTGGTATTTGGTTCAATATATTTGAATAATGGATCAGGTGATTATTTTTTTGATATGCTGAGGATTGCACTTACAATTCAATTCAGTGAGAGCTACACTTGAAGATTAAGTTAGTGCAATGGTTAAATTGGGACAGCATGTCATGCTATTTAAAATTTAAGGACATAATGAAAGTGATCAACTGTTTTAATTGCCATACAGTATCACACAAGCAGATGAGATAGCATAATTTACCATAAAAACATTCCAAATAAATTTGTATTCCACTATATTCTCAAGAAGAAGAATTATAGAACCTGTGTAATTATAATGAGCTTTCATGCTCATTACCATAGAATAATAATTACATGGAACTAGTTGCATGTATCAGTAACAGTAACATTACACGCCATATTCCTATTTGTAACCGATGATATTGTGAATGAGCTTTATATTATTTAATTAATGAGGAAAAATAATTTTGCATAAATTATTACTTTAAAATCATGACGGCAATCACACTGGAAGAAAGTCCTACAGAGGTTGGTGAGGAAATTCCATCCTTAGAGATGTTCAGAACCTGATTAAGCCCTGAGCAACCTGCTCTAACCAGTGCCACTTTGATCATTAGATGGGAATACATGGCCTCCAGAAATCTCACCCACCATGTATGATTCTATGAAATACTGTAAAGCTGTCTGTAAATCATCTGAGTGTTGTCTAAATTAAAGGAGAATTTGATTTGAAATGGATAAATCCCTGTTTCTTTTGAAGCCAAACTGACAAGTCTGTGAATAGGTTTTCTAGGCCTTATTTAAATGATATAGGCACTTTTGAAGAGATTCGTCTATAATGATTCAATCAGAACACAGACTGGTGATTAACATCACATTGGAATTAGCTCTACAGGATAAAATTAAAAAAACACAACAAGCCAAGTCTTGATGAATTATAGATTGACTAATCACATGTCTAAAGGATGGAAATGGCTCTGAGTATATGGAAAAGTATTTCTTTCCTTGTGAGCATACTAACAGAGGGGAAAAAATGTAACACTTTCCCAAACACCCTCAGAAGGAACCTGAAAAGCCCTGAAGTTCCCAAAGAATTACAAAAGGATTGCTTGTGGTGAACTCCAGTTGGTAGACTGACATTTCACTAAATGCTGTGTCAGCTGTGGTTTTGTGTATTTTACTGTCACCCTGTAGTAGGAATTCATTAAACCCAGTTCCTTCTCTCATATTAAGTTGGAGCCGTTTTCAGTTGTAAAATATATCCAAGTCTTATTATTTCAATATTGAAAAAATAAGCTTTAATGTAGCGTCCCTCTTGTGTCACTTAGGGTTAGAAACACAGCTATGCAAAACATGCTCCTTGAAGCATGTTCCTGTGGTGTCTGTGGAAAAGCAGCCTTCAGGCCTGAATGTTTGTCCAAACAAAATAGGTGTATCTAGTGTTGGTAGAATTAGTTTCTGAAGACGTGGATTCTACAAGAGAGTAAGGAATGCATTAAAAGGATAGTCAAATATGGACCATACAAATGCAGAACATAAGGTTTACCTTCTTGTATAGCTGGATGTTCTCGTGACCAGAGAACAGCATTCCACACCTTCTAGAGTGGTGCACTTGACAATTAGCCTAGTGATGCCAAAAGGTAACTGAAATGGGTGCTGTTCTGGGAAACAAATACCAACTACTGCTGTGACACAAGAAACTCAAAGTTATTGCACATGCCTGGAATAATATTCCGTCTGATAATGCAGATGCTGCAGTATTTTACATACTAAATCTCTGCTATTTCACACCACAGAATAAAGCAGTGCCAACATACAGAGAATTGGTCTGGATATTTCCCCTTTTTCTTCCTGACTTTTTGAAGTTTTCCTGTCTTCAAATTGTATTTCAGACAGCCTGCAAGAAAATGTGTAAGAGCTGAACTAATGCCTTTTGTAGGGCATTTACCTGGATATTTCCCCAGTTCTTGCAGTTTAGACTCATTGATGTCTGTAGCAATGACTTTGGCTCCTTCTTTAGCAAAAGCCTGGAGAATACAAGAGAAGCAGTTTATATTTAGATATTCCAGATCTTACTGAAATTAAAATCTGTTTTCTTCTCTGGTCCTTTTTGGCTTGAAATAGAAGTTGGTTGAAGGCAGCTGATCTCTCACTTTTCACTCTGGGCATATCAGGGAGTTCCACACATCCTGTGTTATAGTTACAACTAAGAAAGACAGATTTAAGGTATTTTCTTTAAAAACTAAGGGATTCATAAATAAAGTATAAGAACAGTAACCAGACTAAGACAACCAATACTGTTATTGCCCTTATTAGCTGCCCTAGTAAGCACGTTATAAATGTAGGGCTAGAATTGCCTGTATTGCTTGCTAAATGAAGTTATAGAATTTGACAGGTACCTTTTGAGGTAAAGGCAGAAGTCATAAAAAAGGATATTTTTTTTTTATTTTTAACAAAATCCTTTGCATCCAAATCATTGGAATACAACAATATTAAAAGCAGCATGAGTTTTGATAGTTAGCTGGAGATATTCCTTCAATTCTTGATGGTCCCCTCAACCCCCTCTTTCTTTGTATTTTGATTACTGACAATTCAACAGCTAACAAAGAAAACTGTGTCAAAAGTATTCTGACATCTTGGACATGTAGCCCCGTATCTTCAAGATAAGTGTCTCAAACGCAGCATAAGAGGATAGGGACATTAAACATACCATCCTTTCATGGCTTGTTGGGTGTTTACAAAGTGAAATCATGAGGAAGGTTACCTGCTCCTTGGACTGAGTGATTTATGTAAGAGCCAAGAGCAGCAATCGTCTGTGTTCTTAACCGCATGCCTGAGAAAATAAATAGCCTGGCAAAAATCCTACAGGAGCTTGTCCTGGGTTGTTGATTACCTTATGGAGATAATGAGACCTCTACTGCATTTTTGATTTGCCGTGGAAAAGGGAAGTAACAGAAGAACAGGTCAAAAAGAGTTGCAAGCTAACTGGAAAGTTAATACGTATCTTGAATTCTCTTTAACAGTAATCAAACAAAATTTGTAAAGGATTTCTTACAGTTGCTCATTGTGAACAATGCTGTAGCTCTGTTGTTAGTATTATGTAGACTTGGTTATGTCAGCTATGAATATAGGTAAAATATTTTTGCTTTACTGTAGGGGATCCTCACAGTATCCAGCCTTAGACCAGAAAATATTCCCTCTCTCATCCATATTTTTTCCCAGAACAAAGCAGCAGAGATATCGGATAAGAGGTACAGACAGTCCCAAGCATATATTGTTAGAAAACCAGTTGCAGCTGTTCTCAAATCTTGCTCTTATCCTTGTCTAACATCTCCACTCAGAGTTGAAGAGTTTAATAAATTCAAACAGCACAAAGTCTGCACGATACAGCATAGTGGCTACACCATTCCCTGCATTTTTCACTGTGTAGTTCTGGCTTCATCTATGGTTTATTAATTCAAGAACTGTTTTGGTGCAGGTGTCACAGGGCAAGGTAGCAGGTACAGGAGAACAAACATTTTCCAACTTACGATGGCAGCTGCTCGGCCAATGCCCTGTGCGGCCGCAGACAAGAGGATGATCTTCCCCTCCAGCCGGCCCATGCTGCTGACCTGCGCAGGCAGGGAATGGCACGCAAGTGGAACAAAAATATGAGCCAACACCACACCCGGGAATCAGATGGAAGTACATTCCCCAAACTAGACATGATCCAGTGTACCCCCACCAACACCACTGTGCTGTTTGCTTGCAGTGTAACCTTCAGTTATCCAGGGTTCTGAGGGACAGGGCTGCCTCAGCATTTTTGAAATTTTTTTAATTATATGCAAAGACTTCAAGAAATCAAAAGGCATTTGAGCCCAGAAGTTAAGTTTTATTATAACAGAAATTGGATTTTATTTTTTCTTAAACAGGCAAAATAAAAGCCACGATAAAACAGCATTACAGTAGTTTGTAATCTAGTGTTTCCACTGTCCCTCGTGTTCTTAGCGAGCAGGTCTGTCTTCTGTTTCTCTATCTACAAACTCTTCAGCTTCCTAGACTGAAATCAATCCCACACACTGCCCTGGCCTTGGTATCTGCTCTCAGTTGTCTCGGGAATCTTTCCAGCACAGCAGATTCCCAGCCCCAGGAGGGTTGGGGGGAAGAAATGAAGCTGTTCCTTGTTCTCAGGGGCAAGCAGTAGGGAACCCCTAGGAGCTGCTACCTTAGTCTGTGCAGCAGCCAAAAGGCAAACCACAGCCCTCCTCTGCCCCAACGCACACATTCACCTGCTGCGTTAGGTTTAAAGAAATACAGCATGCAAAGCTGCAGCCAAACAAGTAAAAACAAATGTTGTCCTCTGACTCCTATGGATTTTTGGTTCCTTAAGGAGGAAATGACTTGATAGAATGTTTCAAACTGCCTTAAAAGTGAGGTCACTGTGTTCCAGTCAGAGTGCAGTATCCAGAGTTTGTTAACTGGGTTGTCCATAAAACTCCCGCACTTTCATAATTCTCTGAGCAACTTCATGTAGGTGTGAGTGTTGAGAGGTGTCATAAAAACACAAGATCTTTAAATATACACATAAATCCAAGACATCAAGTACTTCACTGGGAAGTTAAGATAAAGGTGTCAAAATCTTCCATATGTTAGCAGCCAATGCTATCCTCCAGAGATCCTCAAATCCATGCCGTGACTCAGATTACTGAGTTGAATTTAGTGTCCTACATTTTGAATGAGATTATTCATTTTTATTTTGATAAGAAATTGTTTTGCCAGACATTTTTCTTGACAAAAGTTGCAGCAAAACTGTTTTCCCGAAGGTTACAGATTCAACAACTCAGACTTCTGAAGCAATATAACTGAAAAATTATTTTCTTTCCAAAAGCCCCCGGATCAGTTCAAGTACTCCCTCAAATCACCTTAACACATGGGAAACAATATGCATTGTAAATATATTTTTCCATCTATCAGGTTTTATGAACATTTGCCATACTGATTCTATGAAACGTTTACAAATAAATAATAATATAGACACTCACCACGAGATCTCAAACAGCTTTGTTATGTCTACTGACCCTTGTACAACAGGAAGTTCTACAGTTTTTTTTACTGTGTTTGTTGGGATGTGTAGTCCAACCATTACGTTTCTCTATGCGAACGTAATTTCCCGTTACAACATTGAGATGCTGCCATCTAGTGAAGCTCAGAATTTTAAAAAAGTGTGATTTTCCTCCTTTCAAAGGAAAGGACAGAAAAGCATCACCAGCATTAGCTGACCCTCTTCCCATGGGAATTCAAGAGATCTACAGAATTCCCACCAAAAAAGACAACAAACATGTTTTCCCAAGCAATCTTTTTTTTCAATATAAATCATCAAATTCCGAACCAGGACAATACTTACATGATATTTTTACTGTTGTTAAATTGGTGATTTACTGACTTCCCTTTTGTTTCCAGTGGTTTAACTTGTATTTGTTAAAGCAGAATTAATATCATTAGACTGGAAAATTCTAGGACAAACTAATTTAGCTATAAGCTCACACCAGACCTAAAGGTACCTGATGGTATTATTAACCAATTTGGTGTCTTGCTTAAACTTCAGTTAGTTTGTCTTCAGAAAAGCCACTTCTGTGGATAAAATGGGACACATATACACAAAAATTCAGTTTCTCCTCTCTTTCTGCTAAACTATGATAGCTTTTAAGGCTTTTTAAATCAGTTCCCCAGTAAACAAAATCTTTAATGACTTAATTTTCTAAAGGCATTTATTCTTCTGCTCCTAAGCTTTTGCCACCTGAATTTGGACACAGACCTGTTGCAGTAAGTTCCTGCTTTTCTTAGTTCAATCACCAGAAATATCACCAAATCTAGAAATGTTCAAAGCAAGCAATAATTAACAAACAAACCACTGGAAATTGTATATGAAAGAGGTAGATCTATATATACACCTTCTTTCCCCCTTCTGGAAGAAAAAAGTCAGTCCAATTAATTTATTAGAAAATCAAAATGTTGGTAGCTAAAGAAAATCTTTCATCTTAGTGGGGAATTAAAAAAAAACCCAAACAAAACACAAAAAACCAACCCAAAACAAACACAAAAACTTCCAACCAACTTCAAAAAAGAAAAAAAAAAGCACACCAGCAATTTGCATTTCCCTGTCAGAAAATAAACTGCTCCTCCATACCTGTGGCTGTGGTGGGAAAGAAGACATTGCAGTCCTCAGCTCTGTAGTGGTATTTAGAACTTGTATATTTTTGGTTAGTAATGCCTGTAAAAAGTTTTCCAAAACACTGTGCAGGTCAGAGCTTCAGATAAATGCTTGCACTTTCTTAGTAGTCACAGTACTCAGCAGTTTTCAGCTATTCAAGGTAAATACATGATTGGTTCTTTATTAAAGACCTCTGAAGCATCCCCATCAGGTAAATAATCCTTGTGACTCTCCCAGTTCCAGTAACTGCTGAATGCCAGGAACATGTCAGTGTGAACATTTGCTTGTCAGTTTGGGTGACCCAAACAAGAGCTAGCATCACTGAGAGCTTTATTCCTATAGAGTAAGGATGATGCTTTTCATGCAGCTATCTTCCTTATGACTTTCTCATCTCATGAGGGTGATTTCATCCTTAATGGAGTTGATCTCAGGTTTTGAGTGCCAAATTCCTGTTTAGCTGGCAGTGGAGGTGTGGTGGGGAGCAAAGGGAGGATCTATGTTTTAGACTTCAACCATTTTCTGACAGAGAAAGACTCAATGAATTAAACAAAACTCTGATGACAGACTTGTGCAACAGTAAGCTTCTGCACAAGTAATTCCTGCAGAAGGTTATAGAGGACAGAGAAAAGAAGCATAATAATTATGCAAGTGATAAAATCAGTATAAAAGATAGTCTTTAGACGCTGAATGTTCTAACCAACATCCTTGGATCATAGCACAAGTGAACAGCAAAAATATTTTTAAATACTTAACACATTAAAGTTTATTGACAAATCAAAGTGTTTTATATAAAACATACAAAAAAAGTAGTTCTCACAATACAGAGGAGTAGGTTAGTAAGAGAGTCTGTCCTGCCCCAACAATCTGGTGTGTCTTCCATTCACTAGAGTAGCACAAGAGCGTTAAGTCCACTGCTTACTGTGAAAAAAAACTCCAATAAACAAATTCAGACAGGTATATTGAAAGATGATGCAAAATTCTAATTACTCACAGTCCCATAATTGGCTGAGCTGCAGAAACATTTAAGGACTTTAAGAGGAACCCTTGATTGTGTGCTCTATAAACAACTTCAGTTGCAATGTCCAGTGAGGTCAAGATTGTGGTGAAAATGCAGTTCCTGGGGAGTTAAAGCATGGCATAGAAACCACATGCTGAGAAACAAAGAGAATACTTTTTTCCAAGTCAACAGCACTCTGAAGATACAAATATCAACACCTCAGAAGAGGGCTGTTTTAGGAATGACAGAATGAAAAGTTTAAGACCAAGAAGTTTCACAGTAGATTAGTTCGTGATCCAAAGTACACCAAAGTAGAACATCATCAGATTAGCAGGTTGTGGGGCAACATGTTTGTATTTCCATTTTTGTCCTCAAATTCCAGCTTTCCCAGTTGTGGAAGTAGCAACTCCAAGACAGCAAGGATGGATGAGGCTGATGGCTTTTAACATGAAGCAATTATCTTTTGTATATGCAGATTCTGGCTGTAGCCACTGCAAAGGCAGCTAACAACAGAGCTTCTTTACTGGGTGCTACAATGGGGGGCTTTATCTGAAGTCCCAAACAAGTGCTTAAGATGTTCTTCTGTGGACTCTATGCCCGCAGGTTGTGTATCTGTACAGAAGAAAAGAACATTAGAGCCTTTCTCAGTTAGACAAGTAGTAGGAATACAGTGATTTAATCTTGACTAGTGTTTTATTCGTCAGCTATCAAAGCTTGCCTCTGAGGAGCTTTGTGTTGTGAGGAAGTCTGTGCTATTACCAAGTTGGCCATCACAAAAGTAGTAAAGAGTTATGTTCTTTCTGGAAGTCTGCTATTAATACCTCAAACACTGGTTAACTCTTCAAAATGTCTGCTGGGGCCTTCTGAAAGCTGTTTCTCACAGTGTTTCTCACTTGCTTCTCGCAAGTGTACTCAGGAGGACAGTAGCATTAATATGCAAGTGTAGATCACTAAAAGTCACCAGGCCAGATATAAAATATCCGTAGTTCAGCCAAGGAACAGAAGTTACCATCAAAACAGCTATTATTGCAGCTGGAGCCAGGCAGAGTAGCAGATGCAACAAAGACTGAAGTCTATCATCTTGAAAAACTTCAGAAAAAAGCTAACCAGCAGTTAACTTTCAATAGTTTCGCCAGAAGTCTGTGCTTAACCAATGTAAAGTTAAAAGCAAAAGACTTCAGAGCACCAGCTATCTAATAACATTTTGCTGATTCACTTTTAAAAATCACTCATTAACACTTCCACTGAAGAAAAGGAAAAAGACAGTTTGTATAACTTTCAGGGGGTGAAGGATTCATTTTGGTATTTCAGTTCTGTATAGCATATAGAAGCTTCACAGCTCAGACGGTCAGCTTTTCCACAGTCAGCTGACTAACCACTCAGGAAAACTGCTATCATGCAAGTTTCAGGTATGAATACATAAATTCAGTATTTGCCTTCAACTCAAACCATCCCTTACATTTTGCATCTCCAAATCTTTATAGGACACTACCACTGTGTTATGTACCTGTTAGCACACCCAAGCTGGAATTATCAAAGAAATTTGTTGGACGAGTCAGAGGCAGAGGTTCTGATAGGTCCTGAGTCACAATTTCCTGAGAAACGGGTTTCTTGGAGGATGGAGGAATTTGCTCTTTAAGATATGACACTGGCTTCTTAGGAGACTTTGGTATTGTCTCTCGAGTAGTTTCTCTTGAGGATCGTTCTCTCCATTTTAGTGCTCTCTCTTTCCATTTCACAAGTTCCTCTTTCAGCTGACGCTCATCACTGCAAAGAAAAAAACCCAGCATTTAATTAAGAAAAACTTCAAGCAGTCCCTTTAAGGAAAAATTCTTGAACAATAGACAGTTCCTATATTTTCAGATGACGTATCACAAACATGGCAATCCAATAGCTATGTATCTTGCTTTCAGATGAATTTTTTTTAAGCTAAAGTTCCAACCAACACACTAATCAAGTGTATCATCCAGCATTGAAAAGATTCTTATGAAAGTAAGCAACTTAAAGTTCAAAAGACCTTTATGACTTGATAAACCATAAAACAGTAGCTTTAAATAAAAGTTTATGATGTGAAATCTGAAATTAATAATTACTCACTTCTATAGGTCTCCCAGAAAGAAACACTAATGACATACATAGTTAAATACAACAAATGATTTGACATGTTGCTAGTCAGCTTTCCACTTACCTTAGTAGAAGGTCATTTTGTTTCTTCAGGTGCAAGTTCTCTTTCTGTAGCCTAGTTTGTTCACCTCGTAGAAAAAGTATTTGTGTGCTCTGCACAATACCACTTCCACCACCACAAGTAAGGGGTATTTGGGATTGCTGAGGAGCTGCTTCTTTCAGCACTAGAAAACAGTTTTATGCATACAGGTGTGTGTTATTTGGAGAGTGCTTAAGACCAAGCCAATACATTTTTTAGCCTATTCCTTCTTGTGGTCTCATATATGAAATGAAACCTCACTGGGTTACAAGTGCCATTACAACAGTTATTCATTTTTTTACACAAACACACCTCCCAGTATTCACACTGCTAGGAAGATAAAAAGAAACATAAAACATTCTTCATTTGGCTATTTAGAGTTAAAATAGAGTTATTGTTTCAGGTATGTCATAATTTTCTTTAGAATGAGCTATAAAGTTAAAAGTGGCAACATGAGCTACCACCACTGTAGCTTATCCCTCCCCAAGTGCAAATGTGTTTGGAGAAAACCCACAAAAACTGCTGTTCTTCTCATGCACTTTATGTGCAGCTAATTAACATAGTCTACTTTCCATCTCATCTTCCAGTGCACCCAATTCTCCTCATACCCTTTGAGGTACAAGGCCAGCATCTCAATCTGGTCTTTAACAATAAACATGCAGTTTTAAGGTTATAACATGAAAGAGTCCCTTCTATCTAACTTGAATTTACCAGTAACATCTTGCTCTTGGTGTGTTCTTCTCAGTTCTTCTTTTAGCTTTGTTAATTGCTGTTCTTGGTGTTCTACAAGGGCTTTATAATTAGCAAGTCTAAATGAAGCAGGAAGGGAGGAAAAAAAACCAAACATCTCAGTTTAATAGTTATTACAGTCGCAGAACAGCTAGTTTGAAATCCAATGATTTATCGAACACATGACACACCCAAGTTATACAAGAAAAACTACATAAACCTGGTTGTCAGTTAGATTTTGGGTAAAGTGCACGAAGATTTTAGGTTAAGAGCACACAAAAGTTGGACTAATTATTTTTGGTGTATTCCTTCTCTCTAGTGAAGTTGAGAGTGCTTTCCATTTTTGCTTTCCCCTTGCCTTCTGTTGTCAGAACAGTTATTTAGTTTACAGCTGAACATGGCTGGCAGAGAAATTTTGGTGGGTGTATAGGGAAGGAGTTTTGCAAGCAACCCAAGGTACATATAGATTTTACTTTCTCTAGAATATAACTACAATAAAAACTTACAACACCTCAAGCTGAATGCTTACTTATTATGTAGGAAAAAAAGAAAAGTAGAAGCCAAGAATAAAGTAGTTGAGAATTGTAACAAGATGAAATTTGAACTTACTTCACTTCAAAATATTCGGATTGTTTCATTCTTGCCATATCACGTTCTACCAACTGTGTTTGGACACGGTCAATTTCTTTTTTGTGCAACTCAGCACCTTTATCTAATTTTGCCTGAAAATAAAATATTTAGTACAAATAAAGGTTTGTTACTTACCAATGAAATTAGGGGTTGTTTACCTTGTATCTTGACAATGATCTGCTAGATTTTGCAGGACAAGACAGGGAGCAGGGAGTTATTTTTCACTAAGATGGCCCACATTACCAGCTAGCACTATAGCAGCAGTTGGTATCCTGCTCTGGTGTATTACATGCAATCATATTTTAGCAAGTTTTGTTTACTTCTGTGCAGATACAAATCCAGAAATTTTGAACTAGTATGCAAATGTTACATTGAATAAACAGCTCATGCTTCAGTTTAAAAGTTTTAAATTTTTTAAAATGTTTCAAAAACGCATTACATACAAGTGACACATTTACTTTCTAGTATCGTAATATGGGTTCTAAAGGTTGCCTCTAAAGGCTGCACTGGTACAATGTGAAACTGCCTGTAAAGCAGGCAAGTGGAGTGTTTTACTCCAAGGATGCCATACAGAACAAAACATTGACTAGAGAGACCTATTTTCCATCAACAATTCTTCTCAAGCATCTTTGTGTCTTTCACCAGAGGAGAATGAGAAGACTGAAGTATTTTGTGCATACCTGAAGATTCTGATTCTCTGTTAAGGCAGTCCTGAGGCAATTATCCATCTCATTCAGTTTGGCTTGCAGTTGGGTGAGCTCACTTGCCTCTGTTTTTATTCTTATCTGTGCTTGTAAATTGTTTATCCTGTCATCTCTTTCTTTGACACTTTCTTCTACTTCCCTTATTACATTTTCTAACTTCTGAATTTTTACTTCCATAACCTATTGAGATATATTAATCAGTTATGAGTAGTTCTGTCAAGAGATAGTAAAAATAACAGCACAAAATCATATTCTTGAAAAAAACAAGAAAAAACCCAAACCACACAAAAAAACCCAACAGTACAGGCTCTATAGCAACTCTTCCTGTGCAGGTCACTGTTGTGTGTCACCTTTTAATAGTCTAGACTCAAGTATAAGAAAAGAAAAAGTGCTTTGGAGAAGGGTAACAAGACATAAAAAATAGAGAGAAAATGAATCCTCAATTCTTGTGATTAAATAAAGAATTCTTCTCCAGCTTCGTGTTTGACACAGTGAATACCATATACTTACAGGAAGAATCAAGAGTATCATCCTAGTAAACTCAATACTTTAAAAGCAAATTAAAGCACTTCATATGAATTTCTAAGCTGAACATCTATTTGCGTACAGAAATCAGGCAATTAAAATAATCACATTACAGGCAAAAGCTCAAACTTCCACTTTGGAAATATAAAAGCTACTAAACTAAAGTGTACTCTATCTGTATTGTGGTGGCACAGATTTACAGTTGCCATCAGTCCTTATTTTCAGTTTGGAATACTCTCACTCAGAAAGCAAGCATCAAAGAAGTTTTCCTTAGAAAAAGGTATTGATACCTTTTTATCTTGTTCTGCAACCTTTAATTTATTATGAAGCCTATAATTTTCTTCTTCTAATGCCAGACTGACAGAGCCACCAGGGGCTAGTTTTTCTTTTAGAGAGTTTAAATCCTGAAGCAACTCTTCATTTTTCTCTTTTCTCTGTTGTAATTCAACATCAGCCTTTTTACTACAATTGGCAGTTCTGGCATCCAACTCTGAAGAAAGTTCAACGAGTACCTGAAAAAAATCAGTAGCATCATACAGAATAATTTTAAATAATTTTTTAATCTGCTAGAAATAAGGCAAGTGAAGAAACAGGAAGTATGTTAGCCTGTATTAATTTCACATTCCTGTTTCAGTGTCCCATTTGAAAATGCTTGGTATCAGAAATGGTATCACTAACACTCAAAAGAATGGTTTCATTTCCAAAAGAGAGGGAGGCAGGAAGGGGCACAAGAGAAGTGTATTGCAAACTTACCAATATTTTGCATTAACTCAAACTCTAACTATATAGAAACAAGGGAACTACAAGACTTCTTGAATGCCAGTAACAGAAGAACACAATTATTCACAGATATTTTTACTAGGATGTATTCACTGACTAAAGGAAATTAAACCTACACATTGGACTATTCTAGAAACTCACATGTTTAACATGTCAGATAAATAAAAACTTTGCAACTGTCAGGAAATGACAATATTTACTGTATTTTTGGTTGTTTGTTTGTTAAAAGCTTTGATACACATAATGTATCTATCAGGGAATTCTTCCCAAAAACTTTGTCAACACTCTGAAACCCCAAATTAGTCAAGACTGGCTATTGACTCTACAGAAGAAACTTTCTAAAATAGGTTAAACTTAAGATTTAATCAGAGAGATGAAATCTCACTAAATCATGTTCACAATGCACTTAACCCTGAAAAACACCATCTAATCTTCCAGAGGGGCAAGAGGCACACAGAAGAAATAAAAGAGACAGGAAGGCTGCACTGCCTCTAGAATAACTTGGCTTTTTGAAATTAGAAAGGTGTGAGAATATAAATTACAAATGAGTTTTAAAAATGGCTAAAGTAGTTTTGATAAAGTTTGGCAAGCAAAGCTACATTTTCCAGAATTCAGACTAATAAAAACCCAAATAAACCACTCCACACCCTCTCCCATTTATTGCCTAGAAAGTCTCTTAGAAAGCAAGTTTCCAAGTTAGGATGCATGAGAAATATTTATTTTTTTTTAAGTATTCCTATATCTTACAGTAAAGTATGAATAAGTGCTGATAACAGATGAATAATCATTCAAGAGCCTTGTTTGTGTTTTGTTTTCAGTCAGAGGCACTTGCAGAGTGCTTACAGAAAATACATTTCAGATCCTATAACATTTAACTTTACCTTTACTTTAGGAGTCCAGAAGTTAATGACTTGTATAAGCCTTTCACTATCTTTCTTTAGTTCTTCTTTCAGTTTCTCTGCATCCCAGGGAACTCCTGAACAAGCTTCCCAAAACCGCATTGTTTCTTTTCTAGTACTTTCTTCCTGCTGTAACTCTGCCTCTATGCAGAGAAGTTCACTTTCCATTTCTGATGCATCTTTAAGAATGTTCTTAAAAAAGAGGAAATTAAAATTTAAATATTGGTTTGATAACCACATGTCTAAATATATCTTGTGTCCTCTCAGCTATCAATATAGCAGGAAGTCTATTTCAGCATCTAATTATCATATAAAAGGAGTTTTTATATACATAAAATGACACCCTATGGGGAAAATGACAAGATAATCTACATTCCTAGGGCAATGGGGAGGGAAAAAAATGTATATTAGCAAAAGATTATTCCATTGTTTTAGAACAAGTCATTTTGGTATTGGATAATATTTATTTTATAGCGTAAATGAGTAAATTACATTCCCACTATTTTCTAACCTACCAATTTTATTTTCAGTCCTTTTACAAAACAAAATCTTATTATAGATCTACTAGCATAACAAAATACTATATTCCCTCATCTCCCTTAAGTGAAGTTCTAACAGATAAACCCAATGCCATTAGATTCCCATCACCACATGCCGTGAAATGAGTCTTTATGTCTATTTTTTTTTTTCAAATTTTACCTCTGCATCCAAGTTCAAAATCTGCAGCCCTTCACTGCTGTTTAACTCTTGAGATGATTCTTCACTCTGGTTCAAATAAATCTTCCTGAGAGATTGAATCTGGGCTTGTAGGTGATCATGTTTTCTCTTTTCTTCAAGCAATTCCATTTTATACTTGTTAACAGTTGTATGATATCCTCTTTTCTTTGTACAAACACGACTGAACAGAAACTGTTGCAGAAACATAGGATGTATCAGTGAGAACACTTTAAAATGGTACCCTGCATCCAGCTAAAATTCCATATTTTATAATTCAATCTGTTTACTCTTTAAGCCTGTAAATGTCCAGGATCACTAACACAACTAAGAAAACTAGGTTTACGTGTGCTTTATAGCAGTGGCATATTAGACTTTTAGCTAATTAGACATATTAGACAGCACTTTCCCAGTAGGCTATTTTTCATAAACTCCTACAAAAGCCAGAAAGTGTAAAAGGCTCTAGACAGCCTTCCATGAATCTAGACTTTGAAAAACAAAGTATTCTTTGTTATATTTTTTTCTCTTAGAATTATGAAAGGTGCAGATGACCTATGAGAATATCATCACTGTGCTGATTTAAAACCTTATTCTAGCAGAGATCACTAGTTGAATCTTAAACATCTTCACCCATGAAAGTTACAAGCAATCTATAGAAAAAATTTTAACTGAAAAATCCTGCATGAAGTTATAAAACGAGGCTCTTTGGAATATTAGTTCATCTTCTTAGTTAATGAATATTTATAGACATGACTGACTCCCAAGAACCTCACCCCCTCTCTTCAGGTCTGTCCATGTTTCCCCCCACTGCCCCAACCAAAAAAAACCCCATCCCTTAATATTTCATGGTAAATTAAGAAACAGAAGAAACTTTATCATTTACTGTACTTCTGCATATAACAGAAATTCTATCCCAACTACCCTTAAACTTTTTGCCAATAATTTTAGGCCAACAGAGAAACTGATTCCAAACTGGGGAAGGTCTAAAAGGCTATACAATGAAAATACTTGGGTAGTTTTGCAGAGTAAGCATGCATCTCCAAGGCATCTTGCATGTCTTTCCCCCACAAAGAAATACGCATCTACAATTTGATTTATGGAGTACAGAAAGAAAATTTAATTTCCCAATTAAAATGGGATAGTATTAATGAACTAATACTGTACAAAGCAGCTGAACGACAGTTAAAAACTAAGACTGATTAACATAACTAATAATTCCAGTTTCTAAGATTGTAAAGCATTTGCTGTCAACTTATTTTCTACAACATATGGAGTCACAAAAATCAAAGCCAGAGTATCTAAAATACTAGTGTTACCATTGACAGCTTATTAAAAAAGCCCCAAAACCCAAATCCAAGCAATATGAAGTGTCCACATAGTCAGCATTCTAAGTTGGTACCTTCAGTTTGTTCAATAAACTCTGGAGATGACGATTCAACCTCTCATTTTCAGTTTGAAACCTTTTTACTTGTTTACTCTGCTCCAATGACAGCTGAGGCAGTATCTCAGCTATCAGTGCTTTCTGATTATCCAGTTCACTCTTTAGCTTAAGAGACATTGTAGACAGACATTCATATCTCTTCTCCATATTTGGGAATTTCTCAAGAAGCTCCTAAATGCAAGTGAAACCAATTGATTCGTTCACAATAAGGAAAAGTGTCATTAGCTATAACCAGAAACATAAGATAAATGACCTGACTCCAGGACTAACCCCTACAGTATGTATTGGTTTTACAACAGCAAAGTTATTAGGATTAAGACTTCAGTTTTGGCTTGCCACAGGGATATGACAAAAACACTAATCTAAGCACAAAAGCAGGTAATTTCTTAGTTTTCCAGCAAGTCATTTCACAAACTCAAATTGTCTTCATATTTAAATTTCCGGGCCACATGAAGACTCTTAAATCAGGCCTGAAAAAAAAATTATTGCCTCTTCACAAATTTGCCAGCTAGCCTTCCCTCAGGATGGGCTCCCAGGTTTATCTGCTTGTTCCTTTCTTGAAGGAAAGGGCTCATGGAGTTGTGCTCTGCCATAAAAAGGAAGGTGTGAACAAGCAGTGAGGAAGGAGGCTCAGTAATGCTACAAACTTGAAGGCCCAGTAAACTGCAGCTCCAGTATGATGTTTGATCATGTCTACGTTACACATTTTGAAGTAAAACTCCTTTGGCATACTCCCTCCATCATTGGTTCTTAGTTGAAAGAACAAAGATTCACTAGATTTTATAACTCTTCACCCCACAGTAAAAACACTGGAACAAGGCAGACAAGATCCTACCTACAACAGAAGTCAGAGGGGCATAGTGCCCTTAAAAGGGATCAGCTGATGTTAACTTGGCTCATTATCGTGCCCCTGCTGCTGATGTAGGGTAGAAATACAGCAAGAATGGAGAAAGCTACATATGACTGGTTTTTGCCATTTGGTTCTTGACCACTTTTGGTGATAACTGAAGAAGCACTGTGGGCTTATTTAGCCCATATAGAATGGTACCTGAACCTGCTGCACATATGGACTGCAGTGCAGTGATACTGCACTTTGAAGTGTTTCATACACATTTGTATATGAGTCTATGATGCCACATGACTAGTTATTTTCATTGGGGTGGCTGGACAGTAATGAAAGCAAGTGAGAGGTTCTGTGAACATTAAATTGCATTTCTAAATTGAGACAAGGTGTGCAATTACTGAACAGTAATAGGAAATCAACTGATCCCATGGTTTGCAGCATCTTACCAAGATATGCAAACCATTTTATATATAATGCACAAAAGGCTTATGCTCCATAACAAGTGGCATTAAGCTTCTACATACATCCTTAAACCAAGCAGAAAAATAAGCTTACCTCAATTTTCAAGGTTTTTTCTTTCAGGCTGTCATCAGCCACCTGCTCTGCAACATCCCCTGCATTTACCTGAATGGACATATCATTCAGATTTCTCTGCTTCAGCTGGTCTAAAGCACGTTCCAGTTTTGCATTTGTTTCAAGACACTAAAATAAAAGCATACATATTTAAGTACCATTCAAGAAGAGAAGTTATGAGTAACTCAGGTATGCAAGTTGCAATACTCACCATCTCAGAATTTCTTTGCAATTCTATTTTGAGCTGGTCCCGCTCAGACCTGACATCCTGAAGAATTTTTTGTAGCTCATCTTTTTCTTGATTAACTGATGAGAGTTGCTCTTTAAGTTGGAAAGAGTGAGTAGTTCTTTCAGCTAATAACTGGTCCTTTTCACATGATACACTATTTAGTGTTTCAGTTAACTGCTGAATCTACAATGAATAGTGGAGAAACACACAAATCAATTTGGTGGTTGTGGTCTTTATACACCCTATGAAGTACTTAAATCGGTTGTGTCAAATAGAGAAACAACTTTTAATTACTAAAATTGACACTAGCAGCAAGAAGAGTTTAAAAATAATTTTGGTGTTCTAATAACTCAGAAAAAGAGATTACAAGGAATGGGAATAGCATGACACCCAGAAAAGTCTACTTCAGTCAGCTTTGGTCTTCTATAAAGCAAGTGGAATCAAAGGAAAAGGCAGTCACCCTATGTCTATATCACAAGAAAATTAAAATAGAACTTCAGCACAAAAGATGGACAGTATCTTTATATTTGCTCTATTGCACGGTAATATTTGCTAATTTAAAGCAATCCTCAATCATACTCCTTGATCTACAAAGGAAGAGTTTGACAGGTGAAAAGCTGAAAAGTGAAGACTGTAAAAAGAATGAAGTGAAAAGAACTAAGTGCCAGACTTTCAAACATCATCTGTTATTCAGAAAGTGTGCAAAACATCAAGGATTCAGAACTCACTTATCATGCTGTCTAAGGTGTCTTTATTATATTAAACATGCACTCATTTCCTAAATTCACATTCATTCCAAACATGGACCAATCCAACAGGTTACAAAGCTGAGACAAGTT
Organism: Climacteris rufus; assembly: GCA_013398175.1. Classification (NCBI taxonomy): domain Eukaryota; kingdom Metazoa; phylum Chordata; class Aves; order Passeriformes; family Climacteridae; genus Climacteris; species Climacteris rufus. Next base: position 24,792 of record VZRZ01000931.1, read on the forward strand.
GAAGATGCTATTTCCAAACATGAGTAAAGAAACTTGCACAAATCCTTTGCCCACATTCCTGCTTGTTTGAGAACCACGAAAATATTGCACTGAGAATTAAAAAGTAAATAGGATTTGTGTTCAGCAAAGGCTTAGCACATCAGTGATAAAATATCACAATAATGACTGAACACCAAAATTCACCTTGCTTGTGAGGCTGTCCTCCAAAATCTCTGACCTCCTCTGAAACTTTAACAAATGTTCTTCCCTTTCTTTACAAGTGTCTACCATTTGCTGCAGCTCATCTTTCTCCTTATTAAGTAAGGTGATTTTCTCCAGCTGCTGACAGACTTGCTCACTCATTGCTCTTTCAGTTTGTTCTTTTTCTGCCAGCAGCTTGCCATATTCAGAGGAGACACGAGTCAGGTTTTCAGTGACTTCAGTGAGCTGGAAAGAACAAATCAAAACCAGTACTGATATTTGTAATCACCTCTAGCATGGACAAAAATAATCTGAAATGCTGGAGAAAAAACAACTATTAACATTCTAAGTTACTAAATTTTCCTGTCTGAGTAATCATGTTCCAATTCAAGAGTGTCACTGGATTATAATACTGAGTATGTACATAAATCTGTACATATGGGTTTTTATAACTAGATAGTTTTAAAGAAGACATCTACCATGGTTTCCTGATATAGTGAGTAAAAAAATATAACAATTATGTTTAAAAGCCAATCAAACATCAGTGCTTCTGTCCCATTGGTAGGTAAAAGTAAATGTGAAAAAAACATGCAAGCCATTCTAAATCCATAAAAATGCTTCAATTGTTTTATCCACAGCTGATACAAGATAGTACTGGATGTTAAAATGAAGACTAAAAGTTACATTAGCTTCAGATATGAAAGTAATAAGTAAATAAGCAATTTGTAATAGTGCAACATATTAAACAATGAGCTTATTTGCCTTTAAGTTGCTCAAGGGTCTTCAGAATTACATAGCTAAAATACATTCTTAGAATTAAAAACATTTGAAGACTGGGAAAATGCATTGAGATCAAAGTGCAGTACTGATTAAAAAAAAATTTAGTCATTCGGCACAAAGACATATTTAGCTATAAATAAATAATGAGTTTCTTTATTATATTTACTGGACTGCTACAAACTGAAGGCTGTATAAGACATGGGCTGCCAAACCAGAGAGAACTTTTAACTGTCTTGACAAAAGTGCTGCTGACCTTCTGCTGCAGTTCATCAGATTTTTCCTTCAGTGCCTCTTGTGCCTTCAAGAGCTGATTTTCTTTCTCTGAAATCCTTCCTTTCAGCTCCACGATAGTCTCCTGATGTTGTCCAAGAGATTCACGGGTGCATCTCAACTCCTCCTGCATCTCTGAGTTCTTTGGACACAATTAAAGTGCATTAACACCTGAACAACACTCCCAAAACCTCAGACAGAAGCCTACTAAAGCTCTTCTCCTACAAAACAGGACTATTTCCATTACCTTGCCAACTGTCTCCTGTATAGTTTCTCTTAGCTGGTCTCTCTCATTCTGGAGATGTTCCAGTTGCATTTTAAGATCATCAACTTCTCTTTCTGTCTGGGTGCTCACTTCCTGGCAGTCATGCAGTTTTGGAAGAAGATCTGTTCTCCCCATTTTTTCAGATTCTCCTTGATATTCATTGGCCTTTGCTTCCTCCATTTCATGCAATTTCCTTTGTGCCTGGCTCAGCTCTTCTCTCAGAAGGAAGAACTCCTGCTCAATAGACTGTCCTTGTCTCTGTGGTATCTATTTTATGTGAGATACAAGTCAGCACATTTAGGAAGCAGCTTTAGGAGAAACTTATGTGACACCTTTGACAGATTGATTCTGTACAACAAACAGGGACAGTGCTTTAGAGAGATGTGTACTTTTTTAGAATAATAAAATTTGAACCAACCCCATATGCAATTCAAGTTTCTGAAATAAGAGACATACAAAATAAAATTTCAAGCAAGAAATTCTAAAACAAGTGATCAGAAGTAGAATTTCATTGTCACAGTTTAATCATGGAGGGGAACAACAACAAAAAAGCCAAATAAACCCACCCCCTTCTTGAAACTAAAGCCCTTATCTGTATTTTTAGTCTCAGCAGTAGGTAATACTAGGTAGGCCAAGACAATTATTTACTTGAAATTTTTCCACTGCCCCCTCAATCTTAAAATAGACACATATACATTACTTTTCTTTTCAAGTGTATATATATTTTTACACATATACACAGGTGCAGTCAGCACCTGCACTTACAGAAAGAGTGTTGGTTGCAATGTCCCTTTCACTGCCAGGAATAAAGTCAGTTCTATGTCTACTTTAAAAAAAAGCAGAATTACCCTTTCCAAATGAGCAATTTTTAGCTTCAGCTTCTTAATTATAAGCACCACATCCATGTGCAGATCAATGCAGAACATCACCATCCCATATCAAGTAAATATTTTACTTACATAGAAAAACATAGAAAAAGCACATTCTACTACTAGACATCCATATATAACAATACAGGGGGGATAGATCTCAAGTAAGCAATAATAAATCTGCTGTTTAATGGTCTACAGTCAAGCACCACAACTTTTCTACAGCGTCTTTTGCAAATTATTTAACTCTAAAGAAAGTTTAAATAAGCAAGCTTTCCATTATAGTATTAGAGTAATTACCAAAGTGCCTTCCCCAAGCTCTTCTTTTTTCACAAGTAAACTGTCCAGCTTCTCCTGCAATGAACGGTTCTCTTGCATAAGGAGAATTATTTGTTCCTTTTGCACCTGAAGTTGGTCACTTTCCCTACAGCTATTACTTTCTGATTTTTCCTGAGCAAACTCATCTCTTTCTGATGTGATAATTTTCATTTCTTCTGTCATTTGTGAGATCTATTAAAAAATATGCAAGGGACAGCATTTTCATCAATTCAAAATAATATTAAACACAAACATTTTAAGTCACTCTGCTACAGTATTTTTAACATCAAACCACTATAAGCAAACTAGAAAAGCTTCCAAGCCCAGTCTGTTATTCACAAATGGTGCCAAGCCCCAAGGATTCAAAACTCACTTAACATCACACTGTCTACACAGAGCCTTTTAAAAAGCTGGAATACATGCACAATTACTGATTATATTAAACCAGCACTCATTTGATAAATTCGCATTCATTCCAAACATGGACCAATCCAACAGGTTACAAAGCTGAGACAAGTTGAAGATGCTATTTCCAAACATGAGTAAAGAAACTTGCACAAATCCTTTGCCCACATTCCCACTCGTTTCAGAACCATGAAAATATTGCACTGAGAATTAAAAAGTAAATAGGATTTGTGTTCAGCAAAGGCTTAGCACATCAGTGATAAAATATCACAATAATGACTGAACACCAAAATTCACCTTGCTTGTGAGGCTGTCCTCCAAAATCTCTGACCTCCTCTGAAACTTTAACAAATGTTCTTCCCTTTCTTTACAAGTGTCTACCATTTGCTGCAGCTCATCTTTCTCCTTATTAAGTAAGGTGATTTTCTCCAGCTGCTGACAGACTTGCTCACTCATTGCTCTTTCAGTTTGTTCTTTTTCTGCCAGCAGCTTGCCATATTCAGAGGAGACACGAGTCAGGTTTTCAGTGACTTCAGTGAGCTGGAAAGAACAAATCAAAACCAGTACTGATATTTGTAATCACCTCTAGCATGGACAAAAATAATCTGAAATGTTGGAGAAAAAAAAAATAACATTCTAAGTTACTTATTTTTCTTGTCCTGGTAATCAGATTCTGATCTGACTACTACTGAATCATAATTCAGAAGCAGTATTTGTACATATGGGTTGTTATACTGGGATTATTTCAAAGAAGACATTCCCGTAGTTTCCTGCTATAATAAGTAAAAAAAAGAAATCACACTTTTGCTTAAAAGCCAATCAAATGTCAGTGCTTCTGTCCCATTGTTAGGCAAAAGTAAATGTGAAAAACATGCAAGCCATTCTAAATCAATAAAAATACCTGAATTACTGTATCCACAGCTGATAAGAGATATTATTGCTTGTTAAAAATGAATCCTAAAAATCACACTACCTTCAGACATGAAAATTATAAGTAGATAAGAAATTTAAAATATTGCCACAATTAATGAGCTCATTTGCATTTAAGTTGCTCAAGGATTTTCAGAATTACATAGCTAAAATTATTATTAGAATTTAAAAAAAATTTAGAGACTGGGAAAATGCATTGAGGTCAAAGTGAATTGTTGATTCCAAATAACATTCAGTCATTCAGCACATACTTAGTTATAAACAACAGCTGTAGCTTGCAGGTCAAGCTGCATTTGGTCATCTTTTTACTGCTTTTGTTTTCAAGGAATCTGAGAAGCAGTACAAGCCAAAAAACAAACTAAAAAACGAAGGGAAATACTTTCAGTTAATTTTATTACTTTCCCTGGACCTCTACAAACTGAAGGCTGTATAAGACATGGGCTGCCAAACCAGAGAGAACTTTTGTCTTGACAAAAGTGCTGCTGACCTTCTGCTGCAGTTCATCAGATTTTTCCTTCAATGCCTCTTGTGCCTTCAAGAGCTGATTTTCTTTCTCTGAAATCCTTCCTTTCAGCTCCACGATAGTCTCCTGATGTTGCCCAAGAGATTCACGGGTGCATCTCAACTCCTCCTGCATCTCTGAGTTCTTTGGACACAATTAAAGTGCATTAACACCTGAACAACACTCCTAAAACCTCAGACAGAAGCCTACTAAAGCTCTTCTCCTACAAAACAGGACTATTTCCATTACCTTGCCAACTGTCTCCTGTATAGTTTCTCTTAGCTGGTCTCTCTCATTCTGGAGATGTTCCAGTTGCATTTTAAGATCATCAACTTCTCTTTCTGTCTGGGTGCTCACTTCCTGGCAGTCATGCAGGTTTGGAAGAAGATCTGTTCTCCCCATTTTTTCAGATTCTTCTTGATATCCATTGGCCTTTGCTTCCTCCATTTCATGCAATTTCCTTTGTGCCTGGCTCAGCTCTTCTCTCAGAAGGAAGAACTCCTGCTCAATAGACTGTCCTTGTCTCTGTGGTATCTATTTTATGTGAGATACAAGTCAGCACATTTAGGAAGCAGCTTTAGGAGAAACTTATGTGACACCTTTGACAGATTGATTATGTACAAGTGAGGCACTGCTATAACAACACACACACAGGTGCAATCAGCACATTCAATTACAGAAAGTGTTGGTTAAGGTGTCCCTTTTACTGCCAGGAAACGAATCAGTTCTACCTATGATTTAAAAAACAGGACCACCCTTTCCAGATGAGCAATTTTTAGATTCAGCTACTTAATTATAGAACTATCCTGTGCAGATCAGTACAGATCATCACTATCCTGTATCAAGTTAAGATTCTATTCATTGTCATATTCTACTACTAGATGTCCATATATAACAATATGGGTGGGCTATATCTCAAGTAAACCATAATAAACTTGGTGTTTATTGAGTTACAGTCAAATGCCATGACCCTTTTCTGCAGTGTTTTGCCATAATTTCCTGTAAGTGAAAGTTTAAATAATAAAGATTTCCATTACAGCCTTAGCATAATTACCAAAGTTTCTTCCTCAATCTCTTCTTTTTTCACAAGTAAACTGTCCAGCTTCTCCTGCAATGAACGGTTCTCTTGCATAAGGAGAATTATTTGTTCCTTTTGCACCTGAAGTTGGTCACTTTCCCTACAGCTATTACTTTCTGATTTTTCCTGAGCAAACTCATCTCTTTCTGATGTGATAATTTTCATTTCTTCTGTCATTTGTGAGATCTATTAAAAAATATGCAAGGGACAGCATTGTCACCAACTGAAAATAAAATTACATGCCAAAGTTTTGTTTGAGTCACTCTCCTACAGTATTTGTTACATCAACCACTATAACCAAGCTAGAAAAGCTTCAATACCAAGTCTTTGGCCCCTGCCACCTGTTTTAAGTTCTAAGCATTTAGTAGTATCTTCTGCAATAGTGGCCAGATCTTTAACTAGAACATGTCCAGAAGGGAAGGAGCCAAAGAAGAAAGCTATTGGATTACATTTATGCATCTCTTCCAAAGCATACAGATTCTGAATCCAACACCACTGACTTACTGGTCGGTAACACACTTCAAGAAAAATCAGTCTCACATGCTGTGAATTCTCCCTCCAGAAAAACTGTGCCAGTGGAGCACCAGACAATATGTCCAGCACCCTTCTTTGCCAAGTATTGAATTAAAAAAAAAAAAAAAAATCACAAAAACCAGAGGATCAGCCTTCTTCTATACACTGGAATCCCATCTGCCATTGACAATCACGTTAACTGTTGTCACTGGAATTGTTATAAATCATTAGCCTCATTTCTACACTTAAGTAACCTTTACCTCTTCTTCCATTTACCATCTGATGCCACCACTCAAATCCACAAGCATGGGGCACAGCAGTTAAGCAAAGGTTTATTAGAGTGTACATTACAGCTCGAAGTTCTACAGAAACAGAGCAGCAGCTGGGAAAGACTTGGCTCAGGCAGTAGTAATTTCTTGTCCACTTGCTGCCAAGAGCCTAGAAATTTTTTAAGGACATGGGAAAGAGACTAAAAGCAGATTACCTGGGCTTGTTTTAATTATTACATAAAGTTTTACCTGTGTTTGGAGTTCTTTAATGGTTTTCCCTAGTGTCTCTTCAATGTTCAGAATCTGAGATTCTTTTTCAGAAATATTTTTTTCCAACTCCTTAACAGTGTTCTCAGATTGCTTGAGAGAACTTTGTGTATTTCTCAGTTCTTCATGTGCCAAGATGTTCTTTAGAATACAAGAGAAAAAATCCACAAAGAAAACGTAAATATTTTGCAACATGAGTAAGCATTCCTTGATTTAAGAAAAACACAGCTTCCCATTCCTGTATTCTCTTAAATATTTTCATGTAGTTTATAAGTGTTCTTACACTCTTCTTAACATGTATGATCTATTTTTATAAATGCAAAATTCCTACCATTGAAACAGTGTCCTTTATATCCTCTTTGAGTTGCTCTGTCTCAGCTTGGAGAGACTCCCCTTTTTGCTTCAGGAAATCTCTTTCCTGGGTGAGAGTTTTTATTTCTTCCCGACATTCAGTAAGCTGCTGACAGACTGCCTGGATCTCCAAATCCTTGGCCTCCAGCCTCAATTCACTAATCCTTTCTTCCTCTTTTAATTGCTCCATTTCATTTAACTTCTGCTGGGTCTGAATAAGATGTTCTCTTAGCTCAAGTAGTTCTTTTTGCTCTGCTGTTTTTTCTTCTAGCTCTTTCATTTTGCTAGAGAGCTTTTGTTACCAAAAGAAAAAAAACAGACTTTAATTGTTCATGTAGAATTCCATTATGTGCACATATTCTCACAGAATCTTACATGAGCTTAGAGAGGGTGAGAGATGCTAGCTGCAAATTCATAACTTCTCTAAGTCACTGCTTATACTCTTGCCCACAACAAATGAGCTTTTGTTTACAGAACATTCCTGTGATTTCTCCTTAGCAGGAAAAGTCTCACTAAAACATAGCACTACACTTGAAACTGTAGCATAACTTAGGAACTACTAAAAGCAAAGCTGGAATATGACAGCCATAAAGTGCCCAAGGCTTTGTTAAAAATATGTATCTTTTGCTTCTTTTTCTTCTTAATTTTTTCTAAATATTTTTTTTCCTTTCTAATGGCCAGTTTCTGTGGTGATTCTCTCTCGTTTGAACGCTCTTGTGTCCTGAAAAGTCTCCAGTTGCTCCAATGAGGAAACAGGAAACGTTGTTTCTATGACTTCATATAGAGTAAGTGAGAACAGCATTTACAGAAAAAATATTTACATAATAAAGATATAACTTCAGAATGGGAAAAGAAGAACTAAAAGGTCAAGTACAGAAGGAGAACCTGGAGCAATGTATACATTTCTTTGCCTACAAAAAGAGACCATTGAGCTGCATAATCCTTCAACATTATAGGCCTGGCATTGAATAAGTAATACCCACTCATGCCAGAGGAAGTCAATGATATTGTCATTTATACCTTTGAGAGTATTTCTCCAAAAACTTCTTTATTTTTTAACACTATGAATGAATTCCTCAAGTGTCATCTGTAAAAAGGAGCAATCTGACACTGACCTCTAATTTAACTTCATCCAAAGTTGTTTTAGACTCTTGTGCTTCTTTAGACAGACATTCTATTTGGAATTTCATTTGTTCATTGTTTTCTGATGCAGCTATGTATTTTTGTTCTATTTCTTCATGGAGCTGTTTAAGTGCTACATATTCCTTATCAGTTTTCACATATTTCATTTGTGCATCTGCTAAATTGTCTTTTGATTTTTCAATTTCTTCAGTCATATGCTTCAGTCTCGTTTCATTATCAGCTGCTTCAGCAAGCAGCTTCTCATTTTCCAATTTTAATAAGCATAACTCCTCACATTTTTCAAGAATCTGCCAACAGAAAAGCAATATTACTATTTTTTCTAAATCACTATTTGGAATAACTACACAATAAAAAACAGGTACAAATTCACATATAGGAAATAAAGTATAGGCAAACATACACCACAATACCCTTGGTTTTGCTTTGTTGGGAGGGAACTGTCTAGCAAAGAATCCTTAAAAGAGAAGGAAGACAGTCAAGCCCCTTCCAAAATCTTGAAATGTCTTCCAACTCTTTAGATGTTCTTCAATACTTGCTATTTCCTATGTTTGAGGTAAGATGGACTCCTAAACTGAATATTTACATGTATCAACGCTTTCTTCATGGTGAAGAGTTTATGAATTGTTAACATCCAATGAAGTTTTGTTGATTAGTGGAAGTAGATGCCTGAAGGGTTTCGAACTTTTTGCAAACCATTAATGAATTTGTAGATTACTTCCATAAATAATTTTCATTCTACATACTTAGTAGCAAGGGATTCTGAGCACAAAGTAACCCAAAAAGTGTTTGCAAACAAACCCTTTAAAACATTTCCAGCACACTTAGTTACTAAGCCCTTACCTGCCAGGAAAAAAAAAGTTTGTTAACAAACTTGCCAGAATTTTATAAATGCAAAAATCTCTCACTTCTCAAGCAGAATTTCTGCTAAGAAATCTTGACATTTTCTCTTTGCCCAATTAGACAAAAAAAAAAAGAGTTTTAGAAGAGTATCCAGGATCAAACACCATTATATCTATACATTAAGTTGTCAATGGTGACCATAGCAAACAGGCATGCAAATGCTGGACTAGAAAATCATGATTAATTATGCCACAGTAGACTGTGACTAAGTATATGATCTTAAACTTATTCCTAGGTACAAATATTAAATACCTGAGAAGAAACATGTTAACCAAATGTTAAAATCTAAGCTTGGCTTTAAATCTTCATATCCAGTAGGCCTCCGTTAGTAGATTACCAATCAAGGACAACACAAAAGCAAGAAAAAAGGTTAGATTTTTTTTTTACCTCTTTCTTCTGCATCTCAACAGTATTTGGTAGAGATTGAAACTCTGATAGCTCATTTACTTGTTTTTGCAGAAGTGCATTCTCTTTCAAAGCATTTTCTAGTTCTCCTTTTAAGTCAGCTGCCTTTTTTTCCAGCTCCACATGAGAGAGCAAATCTAGAGAATCAACAAGTTTAAACTAAAAAGTGAGTGCAAGAGAACAAAAGCATGTTTTATATTAAGCAGAAGATTTATAATGCATTCTGGATGTCATCTCAGTATAATTCCAGAGAAGTATATTTTACTGTGGCCAACAATTAAAAGATTATGCTCCTGGTCTGAATTCCATCATCACTTGTTAGGTTGAGATCCAGTTTATTTTAGATTCTCCCCAGCAGTCTTCATTAACTTGACTTTGTGCAAAATACAAAACATTCTGTAAGCTGCAGTTTTCCAAGAAGTTCAAGCAAGTGCTAAAGTAGTTACTACATGCCAGATATCTGCAATACCACATCCTCTAGTATGTTTATATTGACAGAATCTCCAAATATTCAGGAAAACAAGAGCCAAAGCCTTCCTTATCCTCCCACCATTACTGGGAAAAGGGAGAAGGTGAGTGGGGAAAAGACCCCACCTGGAACAGTACCTTTTGGAACTTTACCCTCCATCAGTGAAGTCAGTCTTGTGTTTTCTTGAAATAAAGATTGCAACTCTCTCTGCAGGTCAGTTTGCATATTTCGGTAACTGTTTTTTCCCGCTTCTATTTGTCTTTGATATAATTGAACATCCTTTTGCATTTGGTTGTGGTTATTTAAGAGCTCATTCTTCAGGAAAACAACAGAACATGTAAGTAACACAAAAAATGAAAGTCTATTTGCTTAACATTCAAATAATACATCTGGTACGTTTTCTGTTGTCACTCTGAACAGCTTTGACTTTGGTAAATGTGGCAAAATAAGCCACAACTTAACAACTGCAACTGGCCCTTAGAGGTCAGGACCACAACTGCTGCTACTATTTTGTCTTTACTCTTTCAACGATCAAAGTAAGCTCCACAGGACTCCTGAGTTCACATCTCTTATTCTCCTTTGTTCTCTGGTAAAATTAGGTTTGAAGTCTTATGTCCTAATAATGCCCCAAAGACTGTTTCTTTGCTCTCTCTCTCTCTCCACTGGTCATACTAAAACTGACCAACCACTCCTGCTGAAAAGAGCCTTTATTTTTCTCCCTTTCCTGAAGCCCCTTTACCCACAAATTCCATAATAAAAATATTTTTTAGAGTATTCGGAGAAAACTAATGACTTGTGCTCCATCACACCAATTGCCTTCTTCACTAGCCTGGAAGCTGAAAGGCTCTTAACAGCATTTGGTACAGCTATAAATACAGTTCAACGAATACTTACCATCTTCTCCTTCAGCTCCAAGTTCTCAGTTCTGAGAAAAGCAGATTCCTTTTTGGCATCCAAGGCTATGGCTTCACTGTCTAAGAGGGATTTATTTAGCTGCTGAATTTTCTCCATTAGTTTATCGCAATCTCCCTGAAAAAGACAATATCCAAGAAGTAAAAAAATATATAGTCATAATAAAGAAAATGTGTTCATTTTAATGTGCTTAAAATGTAAACAGAGGCTCAGAAAACTTGGTAAGTTTACTTGAAGAGAAACAGTAGCAGGTTGTTTGAGAGATGGGATAAAGAACAGTGTTTCCCATAGCCTGGCTTCCCCAGAGTATTGCTGTATGATAGGTAGTAATTAGCATTTTAAGTTTTGTAAAACAAAGATTTCCTAACAGCTGTAGGGAAGCAGATGTTTATCATACCAAGGCTACACCTAAATTTAATCCAACTTAGAAAAACCAATGTGATCTCTCAACCCAGTAGAAAATTCAAGTTTACCACTGAAAAAGATGTCTCCTTTTTTTCCACTCCTGCTTTTTGTAATTCTTCCACACGATTCTGTAATGTTTTTATTTTGTTCTCTTTCTCTTTCAGCAGTTCCAGTTTGGAATTTATTTCTGCCTAGAAGTTGGGAGAAAAAAAGGGGAGAGAAGGTTCTAATGCCAAGTTCGGTTTTTCAGGTCAGAATTTATCAAAAACTCCAGAGAAAGTATTCATGGTTTTTAGATGTATCCTCCTTGTAGCTGGTAAGATTAACCAGAGCCCAATGAAATCTAACTTGTCCTCAGCAGATACGGTATTTCAAGATAAACAAACCAGGCACATTTCATACAAGTCTTACTACCTGTAAATTCATGGAGAGGCTCACCTCAAGTTCCTCATTGTACACTTCAGCATTTGAAACTAGATTCTTTAAGTTGGTAATTTCATGCATTAGTTGAATCTGTGGAGCAAATTGAAGCAAAATTGCAGAGGATGTTAGAAAGCACCCACACCAGTAGTTTTAGTTGCCAACACCATGAAAACAAGCAAGGTGTATCTTGTGTTTTCTTTTCTTTTAGTGGGCAAACCATATGTATACTTACACACATATTTAAACAGCTACAAAGCAAGGTGCTTCATATTCTTTCAAATGGATAGATGAGATGCAAAGCTCTTTTAGCCTCCCAGTAATTAGAAAGAATTCAAATACAATTTAATCTGCAATAGTTTGACAAGCAAGAGCAATGTGATCAAAGCAATTAATGCAGCAATTGTACAGATATGGGACTTCAGATTCTTGTCATGTTAAGCAGCTTTTTATGACCCAGTGCAGATATTTTGATTTAATCTATTCACTAACAGGAATGAGAAGGTGCCAAAATAGAAGTAAAACAAGCCATGAGCACATTCAGTGGCATTCTCTGATAGAAGTCACAAGTACAACAGTAGATAGGTGTTTTAAAAATTTATTTTCTTTTTTTTTTTTTTACAATAAGCACTCATCTACAAGTAACAAGCATAGGTAAGAAAGTCCAATCTGTAATTTTAAGACTGGTGAACAGCTTTAAAACAAGCCCTCTCATGTCAGTATTCCTATGTCATTTACCTGTATAAACTGATACCTGCAAACTAATGTATTTGGTGAAGTATGTGACCTTTCAGTATGGCTGTAATTAATCTGCTACATGGGCATCAATAAATGCTTACATTTTATGGACTGTCTTCAGATATCTGAAAACAACTAATTCAAAAAGCAATTATTGTAAGAGAAGCTACTTTAGAATATTGCATCTGTTATTAGAGACACAAAAACTTTGCAGAGAAAACTGTAATTTAGGATTTATTAAATACTGGCTAAGGAAGATAGCATGTTTTAGTCTGGCATACAAAGGGTTTTCTAAAAAGAAACTTAAGTATGAGACAGATGATAATACTTTATGAATCCATTTTCTTTAAGATCCATAAATCATTGTAGGGAACACAATGCAAATAATCAGTGATATTGTTAATACCCAAAACAACAATGCAAAGGGTTCTAACAACCTTCAACATCAGTGTCATGATCAAAGGATATTACACAGACTAATGTGCACAAGTAACCTCCAGCAAAGGTATGGGGAAGCAAACGGAATAATTCATCCATGTCTCAATACCTCAAGTTACTGCTTTTGTTTTCTTTTTTTATATTTTAGGCCATAACTCTTTTCACAGTCTAGCCTTTAGGCAGGCAGAACCTATTACAAGTAATAAGTATTTTAGACTACAGAGTCAGAACATAAAACATTTGGATAAACAAGGAACATCTCCAATAACCACACAAAGAGGTGAAGAGAACTGAAAGTCAGCACTTCCTCTATTTTAAGTTATACAGTAGGTAAGTATTTTTTTTTTTTCTGCCTTCCTGGCACAACATGCAATGTTTTGCTTTTCCAGACATTACTAGTCACACTATTATTTAAAAATTATTTTATGACTAAGTTAAATATTATTTTAAGTTAATGCTCACACTATCCATGGATTGCCAAAAGTCAGAGCTATACTGGATTGCAAGATGATATTTTGCACAGAAAATATGGGAAATATGGTTTAGCAACCCTACTTTAACTTCAAAACAGTTCTAAAATTTAAGCAGCAAAACAACTCTCACATAAGTCTAGAGGGAAAGTCAGACCACACATTTATAAAAACAACATATAGATACATATATACACACACAAATACATGTTTAACCAGGCTTCAGCAGGCAACTCTCCAAAAATTTGTCTGAATTCTGCACTCCAAGTAAATCCAGTTTAAATCCTGGGTTCATTCATTCTGTTGCTGAACATAGCTTATAACACCATCTGTTTGTGAATCAACATCCAAGTCTATGCATATTGAATCAACTCTAGAAATCTGAGCACAGAAAATTCATCTCTATTTCAATGCAGCTTACCTCATGATCTTTTTGTGTTTGTTTTTCCAGTGTTTCAAATTCATCTATTTCTGTTTTTTCCTTCAGTTTCTCCTTAATTTCATTTATTTCTGATTTCAACTGCTCGTTTTCCAACACTAGGTCATCGAAGTTAGCTTGCAGGACGTGAACCTCATTTACAGCAATATTCTAAAGAAGCACAAGAAACTTTAGAAGCTGTTGCTGGAATGTCAGTCTTATTTCTAGAAAATTCAGAACAGACCTACCTTTTCTAGTACTAATGTTTCACAGAGTTGCACAGATTCTTCCAAGTCTCTCTGAATCTAGGAAAAGAAACACTCTCAGTTAACAAATCTACAAGATCAAGCAAATTGAGTATTGTATTCCTCATTGCTTGTCTTTTCACAGTTAGTCCTGTTTAAATACCAAAGTTTACTGGATCATTTGCCACAAACCCACAGAAGCACAGAACCATGCCACAGCTTCACAGACATGTCCAAGAGACTTTCTAACCAGTTTTACTAATTCTGCAGACACACAGAAGAATACTGGTGTTCTACAGAAGAGTAGGGCTGATTTTACTGAGAAGCATGTTATGCATATGCACAGTATTAGACAGTCCAAACAGATTATGATGTTACCCAATTCATGTTAGGACCAGCAATCCATTCCACTTCTGAAATTTGATCAGGAGCTATCAGGCATGGGTTGTCACATGCAGAATTCTCTAAGGTAGCTGAAAAGAAAGATGCATTAACAAAAGTACCAGTAGATTTTAAACAGGGCATCAAGAGTTTTCTCATAAAATAAATTTGCCACACTGGAAAAAATCATTCAATGGCAAAAACACAGCACACTGAATAGGATTTCTGACTCTCATTATTTTCTTTTATGAAAGGAAGACCATTGAAGTCAAGTCCCTATGCTTATGTTGACCATCTTATCACAAGTTAATGAAGTCTAAATCAAATCCAGAATATATACTCAGCTACAGACTAGGAAAAGTTTAGGTGTCAAAGAAAAAACCACTAAACAGTAACCTGCAAGATTTAAAGAAAAAAAGCATCCCACCCCATACAGAGAAAAAAATCCCTAAACAATCCACATACAAGCAAAAAGCTTGACAGGATAGGTAATAAATAAGGATGTCAGAAGCTGCAATTCAGCAACAGTACTGTTGAATTGTCCTCTTGTCTTCAGTCCAATTTTCTTACAAAATTTCTTTTCAGTTTTCAGTTCGCTCCTCTTATGGGTCCTTGAATTTCTCTGTTTCAATCTGATCTTTGAGTAATGACTTCCTTTTCTTGTTGAGAATTTTGGAATTTTACACACACCTCTCTCCATTTCCCCCCCTCCTTTTTGGAGGGAGAACATGGATTGAATGGATGGTCTGTGTTAAAGAACACTTTCCCAAAAAACTAGGGAGTTAGGGTAGGCTGCATGGCAGAAGTGTTTGTATGCCCTGCCATTTACCTCACAGCTCTAACCTTTGGTTTTAAGAAATCAAAAGCTCAATATCCAGGAAAGTTTGGGTGGTAGAAGCAATTTCCTTGACAAGCGTGCACAAGAACATTTGGAGTTTTCTTAATTTGTTTTTCAATTTGTGCTATCAAAGAATCAACTTATTCCCTTTGGGAAATGTAATGCAATGCCTGCAAAGTTATTTATCAGCAATTCTGCAGAATGGTTTGGGTGGGAAGGGAGCTCAGAGACCACCTAGTTCCAAGTCCCCTGCCACAGGCAGGGACACCTTCCACTAGACCAGGTTGCTCAAAGACCCATCCAATCTGCCCTTGAACACTTCTAAGGATGGAAGGCTGCAATTGGGTCACCCTAGAGCGTTTTCTTCCTCAGGCTGAACAATCCCAATTCTCTCAGCCTGTTCTGAAAGGAGAGATGTCCCAGCCCTACAACCATCTTTGAGACCCTCCTCTTCACTGGCTCAAACAGGTCAATGCCCTTCCTGTGCTGGAGACCCCAGAGCTGACACAGCACTCCAGGTGGAGTCTCAGGAGAACAGAATAGAGTGGGGAGGTATCCCCTCCCTTGACCTGCTGGTCATGCTACACATTATTTCACCTGGACAATATGACTTTTGGCTCCACTTTTTAAAAAAAAGTGAACCTTATTTCCAGCACAAGAACTACCAGTACTATTGTGCTAAATCCACTTCCCTTCCAGGCAGCATTCTTCGCTGGCAGACAAACGTGACTTCCTTACAGGCAAATTTCAAAACTGAATTAATGAAATATCATCTGAATACAATGCCAACTAAGTTTAGCTTCTGTATTGTTAGAAAAGTAATTTGTTACATTTATTAAAAGGGGATTATTTATTACTCCAAAGCTGCTTTGCAGACTTTCCTTATTTTTACCCTGAAGTTACTTACAATCCTCCACATCTAGTAGTGCTGGCAGAGACATTTTCATTTTTTTGGTTTCTGTCGGCATTGCTTTTTCAAAGTCTTCAAAAAAGTTCACATTTGCTTGGTTTATTTTACCAGGAGCCCAAGTAACTCTTCTTCTTCTCTTGCCCTTTAAGAAAGTATTTACAGAAAAAGTGATAAAACCAAACCAGTAGGCAGAGAGTAAACATTGCATCAGGGTAGTTCTATATCAGTATCAGCAGCTAACTAGACAGTGTTTTGCAGTTTCCTCAAAATTAACTTGAAAGCAAAAAAGTCTTTGCAGTTTGTTCTCTGCAAGGCAACATTGAATTGACACTCAGAAGTTAATTTAAAAGTTAGCCCTTTAAAAATATGAAAAAAATGTGAAAATTGCCCATCATATTTACTCTTCATTATCAATATAAACCTATGTATTTCACATTCCCTTTTGCAAAGTATTTTAGACTTATCAAGTAAGATCTAGAACAGGTGCTTACTTTAACATTCTGTTTTGAGTCAAAGGAAGCAGAAGTCACCAGCATCTCAGTTAAGTTTCGTATCCTGTCCTCCTGGACTTTTTGAAGAGAATTTTTTTCTTCCAACAGCTGGGCCAGTTGGTCCTTTTCCATTGCATGAATCTGAGTCTTCGAAGACACCTTCCATAGAGAAATTATTAATCAAACTGAAATTTTAAGAGCAGAAACTACTCCTACAGAAGAGACACAATTACTGATATTTAAAAACAACTACACACTAATTATTTTAAATCTGGAAGAGGAGTCTTCAATAGTTAATAATAACACTGACAATTTGGTCTACAATTTGACTGCAGACTTAGTATTTAAAAGGGGTCAAAAATTCCAGAGACAATACAGCCTCAGATTTTCCCAGGTACAGAAAAAAGCATTCTTTCAAATACAACTCACTACTATCTCAAATGAAACCTACCATCTCAGGAAACAATCTATGTTTATGCTGCAAATTCATTATCATTAAAAAAAAGAAATAATTTATCTTTCTAAATAATTTCTCTAAAGATATTTCTAACTTGCAATAACAAATGTGCATACTTTGATTTCATTCACCAAAACAGTATGTTCAGCACTGTTATTTTCCTGTGCTTTACATTCTATCATCTATGGTCTAACAAGAGTTGCAAGATTGTTCCACAGCTCCCCAGATTTTTAGAGAAAGACAAACATGAGAGACTACCCTGTTTGGTGGGAAGTTACTATTGTTCATTTTCTAAATGTAACTTCTGCCTATATATGACCTAAGTTTTGCCAGTGATCTTAACACAGTTGCAACTTCCTGTAACTCAAACTGAAGTTAGAAATCAGTAAGGGAGGAAAAAATACAAAGTTGGCATCTTCAATGGACTTCAGTAACTCCTTATATTGCAATTAATTGTTTCTTTTGAACTGTTAAAGTGTGCTGTAAGGTACGAAAAATTTCTCTTTGTCAATGATGTTAACCTACTGAAAGAAATCAATTCTGTTAGTTGATCTCATTCAGTGTTATCTTTCACACTGATGTTGACTAGCATTAGTTTTTCTAGACTATAATCACCTTTTCAATTTCTATTCTCCCAATAAAAATGGCAGATATCACTATAAACAGTTCACCTACCCCTCAAAATTTAAGTGCTTTTGGTTTAAAACAGGTGGTTTCCAAATAGCTATCAGTACTAAGGAAAGATAAGTTTTAATTTATTACTTACTTCCTCCAACTGCTTTTTCAAATCCAGAATTTCTTTGCGGTATCTCTTCAGGAGGGCATCATCATCAAGTACTTCATTGACTTTTGGTGTATTCTTCATTCCTTTGGCTGTATTGGCAAACTGGAAGAATATTCTTTCATGGGCAATAGTTCAAGAACATCTAAAAAGACTTATTCTGTCCCATATTTCCCAACAGAATTAAAGGGACAGCTTATTAGATAAGGAGCAGCATATAACAGAGGACACAAATATTTGAATTCGTTTATTTTGAATGCATTCTAAGTTTTGAAAAGGTAAGTTTTCCTTGCTTGATATTAACACCTAAAAAGTGAAACATAACATTTAAGTAAGTGTATCCCAAGTTATACTTATTTAATAAAAAGCTCAGAAGATAACCAAAACGGAAGACAATCCTATCTAAAGAATCTGATTCATTAACAGTTCAGTTACCCTCCTTTCCTGTAGTACCTGTCTAACATCTTGTGTTAGCCAAGACTTCTAACTGTGTTTGGAAAAGGCAAATGGGGTAAGAGTGGTTATCTCCTGCCTGCAAAGTGAGAGAAGGGGCTTTGTTCCAAATTCCAGAAAGCTCTAGGTAGACAACCTAGCACAAGACGACTGTGAAAAGGTGCTGTGTACAAAATAATAGTTCAAGTTCTGGTTTCACAGAAGGCCTTCAGAAGATCCAAGTCATTAAAGATCCAGCAGATCACATTTTCCACCCCTCCAACCTGTCTACAATGAATAGTGCTGGAGAACAGGTGAGAAACTTTACCTGAAGGGTACTGAGTGTCTCGTCAAAAGAAACAGGAGTAATTGTACAAATAATAACGGTTTTAGCATTGCCTCCAAGGGAGTTCTGCAGAATTCGAGTCAGCTTGCTGTCTCTGTAATTTATGAAGCTAATAAAAAGGAGGCAAGAAAAAAATTTCAGATATTTGCATAGAAAAAACACATGAAATACATTTTCTAGAGGTAATAGGTTATTTGAAATAGTTACCTACATAAGATTATAAATAAAGGATTTTAATGTCTTAGTTTGGCAGTGGCTTATAACAGGCATACCAAGAGTTGCTTACCCAGAAGGGTCATCACAAAGTTTTTTGATAACTTGACCCAGAATGAACAAGCTCCGATTTATGTTGCAGCCTTCTTTCAGTCGGACACCTAGGTACCACACAGGAATTTCTATTATTATTATTATTATTATTTGAAATTTAAAACAATATTAAGCTACATTTTTAAGCTGTTGTACTATATTATACTCTGAAGGATTGTCCAAGAGTTATATCTCAAGTGCCACAATGTACTATGACTCATCAAGCAGATAGCATCAAATCCTTTATAATAGCCACAATGCATTGAAATAAAACAGCAATCACATGTAAGCATTTAGAACCCTCACATAGTAAGCAGCTGGGGCCATAAGAACTTTAATTTTGTTTCCTGTTTAAATTTTGCAAATGCCTACATTTATACAAAGAACAAGTCAGCCTTAGATAAAAGTTTTAGGTTAGTCATTCTTTGTAAGAAAGAATATTACTTGTGTCCCTCTCAGATCACTTTTTCCTGATCAAGGCATTTTTGTGCAGCTTCATACTGTTAACAGCCAAACTTCATCTTAACTAAAGAGTGAGCCATCTATTCACTCTTCACCTTTACACAAAAGTCCTTAAAAGGCTTCTAGTGATTTTGTCATTACAAGAGAATCTTCCCTGACCTATCTCTATTCTATTATTTCAGCGCAGGACTGTTGCTGGACCTGCAGTTCTAGAAAAGGCACATTACTACTTAACTGTTTGCACTTCACAGCTTTTACAGTACTTTCCTGAGTAGATCCCACCCTACCAAGGGGAAACGGGCTTGCTCATAAACAATAACATAATAGCACATAGATCAAATAATTTTCTGTCTACCATAGTTACTTGTAAGGGTTTATTAAACAGAAGTAGTCATCAGAAGAGCCTCACTTAACACTCACCTTCAGATCCTGTTTGACTAGCTCTTTCACTGCCTGCCAGATCTACCAGGTTCTGCAAATTCATCAAATATTTCACAGGTTAGTTCTCAGGCAATTTAGTTTAAATCCTCATAATTCTAAATCTCTTCTAAGCATTTCATAAACTACAGTTACAGTTCAAAAAAAAAAAAAAGCCAGGGGTCTGTCATCACAGAAAGGAATCCATAGCTGCTTCACACAACCAATACTTTCAAGCTACATAAGGATATGGAATAAGTTTGTATGAACTCTATTATACCACCCCAAATAGTATTTCAAGCTTGCACTGCAGCAACCTCTACCCTCGGTCACAAAAAGATAAACACAGTTTCTCAATACAGAAGTGTTAACTACTAATTCAAGCTGTATGAATCTTTCATGGGAAAGAGCCTGGATGAGATTATCTAGTATCCTGTTCTGAGCTGGCTGTATGTCTCTCCTTGCCTGTAATTGTGAGGATAAGGAAAAGAAATTAACTACCAGAGGAAAGGCCTCACTCTGAATCTGGTTCAAAGTCAACTAGAACATTATGGCATCCTATAATGATTTGCCTGAGCAAGTGGCCCTCACTTTAGCTGGTTTAGAAAGTTTACCCTTCAGAAGGGTAAAATCCTGTAATAACTCCACCGAGCAGCAACAAACCAAAAGGGCCAAAATCCCCCTCCCCTCACCCCTGTTACTCATGGTTACAATAAAGCCAGCTGGAGCTCAGACAGGGCAGAGGGTAGGGAGGTGTTACACGAATAGATACCATAAGCTACAGTAAAAAAAAAAAGCAGGTATTTGATACAGCCACACACCAAAGGAAGAGCCAGAGACACCTGTGTCCAGGTTCAGAGGAAAGGAAGGAAGGGGGCACAAGACCCACCTTCTTTATTTTCTATATTCATTTGGAAATCACTACTCATTGGAGGAAATCAGTTCTTCCTCCCTTAACTACAGTGGTCAAAGGAAATGTCCATCAAAGTTCTGTGTCCATGAGAAAGGAATGTGAATGATAAGATACAGTTACAATAACATAGCTATGTTTACAGAAAATAACCGTGTGAAACTAGCTACCAGGGAACAATAATATTCAGCTGCAAAGAGCAAGGCAACAGGTATTAGTTTGCTGAGATACTACATGAGAAGTGTTTACATTCAGAGCCCAGACCTTTTTCACTTGAAGCCAAGACAGAAAGCTCTTTCCACAATATATGTGATTAACTTAATGCTATTTCCAATTACAAGTAAGAGTGGTCATGCAGATTTTAGCAGGCTCAAATAGTTTCATATTAGTTCTATTCTTCCTGTTGTTTCAGATTCTTTCCTGAGAATCAAGGAAAGGCTTGAGAGAAGCTTCTGAGACCATAACAGTTCCTTAGAGATGTGCAGCTGTACTCCCCACAGCTGATGGTATTTTGTTTGCCAGTAATCCACGAAAGAGATGCTAAGTGGGGTTACTTCTGAAAAAAATGAATCTTTTGGCCGTTGCAAATGTAGGCCACACATTCTTTTAACTAAATCTGAAGATAAGAGAAGTCTTAAGGTTACCCATTTTACAAGTTATTTCACTGGGCTTGTCAGTGGTCAGAAACAATTGTAGGGGAAGATATATTTAACAAAATGCAAGAGCACCCTGACAGTCTCTTACACTCCTGGAAGGGCATAACACTCCCCAATCCAACATGAATAATTCTCATATAGAATTCCCTTTGGTGGGAAGATTTTCTCTAGGTAACACCCCACGAGTCTCCCTCTATAATTAAGAAACATCTGCCAGAAGTTAACAGCAAAGAATTCTTGTAAGTCATTATGAAGTGCCATTATTCTCTTAACAAGCAGTAACAGTAAATTCTCTAGTTAAGCTGTGCTCCAAGAAGATATTAAATAGACATTTACCAAGTGGGAAACCATGACTGCTCCATCACAGTTCGCATTTGCAGGGTCACTTCGTTCTCTGCTTTCGATGATCTAGAAATGTAATAAGGTGCAATAAAGTTTTTGTCACTTTGAAAACAAGAAAACCACTCCTAACAGTGAAACAGTTTTTACCATTCTGAAGATAGTGTGAGAACGGCTGCTGTGTTCATTCATTTTTGTTTCTCCATAATGACGATTTCCTGTCAAAAAACAATATTAGAATACTTCTGCTTATAATCTGATATACTGGAGATAGGAAGACAAAAAGCACCATTTAAAAACCTTATGAAAAACTCTGATTAATGAATATAAACCCAAAGGGATACCCCATGGTTGTAAGTATACCTGATTAATCAATGCTTTTTTAAACTATCACCTGGCATTGGCTAAACACTCACTTTCTCCT
The DNA here is from genome assembly GCA_013398175.1 of Climacteris rufus. Classification (NCBI taxonomy): domain Eukaryota; kingdom Metazoa; phylum Chordata; class Aves; order Passeriformes; family Climacteridae; genus Climacteris; species Climacteris rufus. The sequence continues at coordinate 46,902 of VZRZ01000931.1, forward strand.
TTTCTGATCCATTCCATAACTTGCTCTGGGGCAACCACCACTTCTTCAATCAGATCTTCCACATACGTATTCCTCTATAGAATAAACAGTAATAAATTTTCCTGAACTCCAAAAGCCACTTCAATACATGAAGAATACATTACTAGCAATTATTATGGTATTTATTCAGCAGCTGAATGTCTTTTTACTCCAAACACAGGGGACGGGTAAAGTTTAGACCTTGATCAAAACTGTGGCCTAAGGGCACAAGACTCAAACAGAGATTTAGAAAGTTTCCTAAAAACAGACCTGCTGAGTGAAATATCCTTCTTGACATTTTCTGAGAGAATCCAGGAGTATATTTCTTAGTAAATCATATAAAAACATAGTCATACAACTGGTAAATTTCTCTTCTTCCCATGTTCCAAAAACGTCATTTAGGGCAACAAAAGAAAAAAACCCAAACCAACACCCAAAAAACTTCAAACCATCATTTTTTCTTATTTGCTACAAAGCTTAATATAAAGAAACTGAAGATGGTGTTAATATAGATTTCTTTTTCTATAGTGATCATCTTACTGAATAGTTCTAGTCTCATGCTTATTCTATGATCACAGTAGAAGAAAATTCTGTCTACTTGGTAGATGATATAAAGATATTAAAGTAACTCTGCATGTCTGTTGGAAACTTGTAACACATGGAGCTTAAAATCACATTTGTAGAAGTGTCAGTAGTTAAACAACTCTTAAGTCTTCAGTATCAAAGTTAAATACAATATACTATCCTGGAAAACTTGAGAAGTCAGTCTACTTTTATAAAGATTTATAAAGGTGAACTAGAAAGAGCAAGCCTAAAGTCACTGTTATTATTCTACTACATCATGTCCTTCTGCTAATGATGAAGTTACAGAAGTAGTCCCACAAAAGTTTTCCACTAGATGCTTATGAAGGCATTTTTCTTCCAATTTCTTTTTCTCCAAGCAGATACAATACTTACACTACACAACATCCACTTACATTAACATCCTCACGAATTCCCAGAGGCTTCTTTTTCCTACTATCGCAAAGCAAATCTGTAATTGTTTCATTGTAGATTTCCATGTAAGAAACCCTTAGCAGGAATTCTCTATCTGGAATCTAATGTTGAAAAAAAAAAAAAGAGAAAAAAGTAACATACTAACTGATTAATGTCTTTTAATGCCAGCTTTCTTATATTGGAGATAAAGGTTTGGATATTGTTCCACAGATTTCTTTCCCCTCATCCTCTCTGTACATTAGCATCTATGAATACAGAATATTTTTTCTTCTATCCCACCTCTTCCCAGCTGCATTAATGGTGTATCACTTCTAACAGGTTATAAAATTAAGATAACTGCCCTACAGAAGCATAACAATGGGTCTCCTACTTAAATGCCTTTCCATAACAAATTTCCTCCTGCTTAGGTTCTTTCCTCTCTGTATACCTTGTCTTCTCTTTTTGCTTCTTGGATTTAATTTGCTGCTGCTGCTGCTTCTTCCCCTGCCTCCCTGATAGAGAATGTTGGGGTGGGGAAAGGCTGCACAATGGACTCAAGGAAAGTTTTCTTGCTTTTAGTTACTTCTATAGACCCTCTAAGGTACTCTGCACCTCCTTAAAGGAGCGGTGACCACTTCACTTAACTGGTAACAATTACCTGAAACCCTCAAGGCAGAAGCAAGCACTCTGCAAATCATGTTTTGGAAATCACTGTGTTTACTTACACCTTCTCCTTACTTTTATTAACATCGAGCAATTAACAATTCTTTTGCAAGACTGAAATAAGTAAATGTAGTGTCATTCTTCCCACTTAAGAGTCTTTAATATTGTTGATTTTTTTGACTTTTAAAATAGCATAATAAACACAAAGCTTCCCATTACCTTATCTAACACATTAACAAGTGAATACCTATTTATATTTGCAATCAACATTGAACATATTTGCAAGGTTAACAAACCTCTTCAGTTTTGTCCTAATTTGATTTCAGCTGATAGAGTCCCACTGGCTTTTTGTTTTAAACCATTCATCTTTGCCAGGCTGGCAAAGTAACTGCAACATACTGATGCCTTAGGATTTTAGCTTTTATATTTTTCATACATTTGTAATCCTGCATTTCTTTAGTGTGTAACTCTAAACTCCATATAGAGTGTTAGCTACTGTTTTCCCATTTGGTTAGACAAAACAACTCCTCTCCAGGTCTGAGACTCAAGGACACCTTACTGCCTCAGGCCCCAAGAAATGTAAACAAAAGTGGGATGGGAGGGGGGAGGAAACTGAGGGTGAATTACTTCATTACCTGAAGCTGTAATTGGAAGATTAAACCCCAATGGGCTAATGTACCAAAGTTATAAAAGTATGAAAACCTGTGACCCTTGTCCATTTTGGGTGAAGCCCCTGGGAGGGGCTCTGTCTGCCCTAAATGTACCTGAAGGCTCTTCATAAATACAAATAATTGCTTTTTTACTCTCCTAATTTCGTGTGGCTTCTGTTTTTAGGTAATAACTGATACAGCATCAATATAGTCCAATATAAATTAATCTCCTTCATAAGCCCCCGATACTAAAATTAACTTTTATGTAAACATCACAACTACTACTAGTCCTTTCAGTCACTTCAATTTAATAGAATTGCTCACCTCACAAATAATTTTGAACACATGTTGAATTGCCTTAGGGATGATGCCCACAGAATCTTCATTTCCCATCATTGTGTAAGTCTTCCCTGAAGCAGTTTGTCCATAAGCAAATATTGTGCCTACAAAGATGTTTAAATTTTACCAGTTATTTCTGAAATACAATACAAAAAGGATTTAAACAAGTCTTAAAACTTACCATTATAGCCTTGCACAGCCGACTGTATAATTGGAACAGCTACACCATCATATAACTGCTGAGTGTTGTCACTTGAGTGAAAGACACGGTCTTAAAAACAAATTAAAATAAAGCATGTAAATCCAGTGTATTGCAAGTCAAAACCAAGCTGTCATCTTACTCAATACTGACTTCAAATGGGTATCATTGTTTATAGGGTAATTCAAATATAAAATGTCATTGTGCCACTACTAATGCAGGCTTGTCAAATTTTGATTTAAAATAAGTATTAAACGCAAAAGGAAAAAAGACACACTGCACAGATGAGAGACAAGTAAAAAAAAACTCTAAAATGATGAACAGTTAAACACTTCATCATTTCATTTAATCCTAGAAAGTTATGGCTAGTTTATCTATGAGGATTGTAAACCTGACCAGACAGGCTAATTGTTAAACTCCTAGCCTGCAGCATGCTTTTAAGGAATCTATATTTTGGGAAAAATCTTTGTAATGACTACATTCATATTAACAAGTAGAGTGCATCAGTAGGAAAAGACTCAAAGGGAGGCAGTTAGTTACGAGGATCTAGCATTCACACTAGTCACTTTTAGGTTTACATTCCCCCATAACCTTCTCCCTAAATGCTCTGGACCAGCCCTTGTCTGGTCCATTTGTAACTGGACTTCATATGAAAAAAAAGTGTTCCAAAGCTACTGCAGTATAAACCACAACAGAGAAAGCAACACCCACGAAAAAGCTGACCTAAAAAGCACATCCCAGTACTGCCTAAACCAGAAATCCTGTGTGCCCCAATGACATTCCTTCAGCATTACGAAGCAGGGAAAGTTGAAGGACATTGCAAGAAGCACAGGGTATTCACCACAGTTGACACATTCAAGCAGTCAGCGAAGGTCAACGTAAGCATCAAAGATATGCAGTAAAGCAACTGCTTTCGCATTCTTACCGTAACTAAATACTTTGGTGCCATTCACGTCGGAAACAGTATTATTCTCACTTTTCCAGTGCAGGGACACTTTATCTCCTGACTCATTTTCTCTGAAAGAAGAGACACTCCGTTACCTCAATTGGGCGAAGATTCCGCTCCCAAAACGCGGGCGCCTTACCGCGACTCCTTTCTCCTGGCCCTCGCCAGGCCCTCGCTCCGGATGCCCCCGTCCGCCTCCCTGCTCCAGGCGAGGGGGCACGGCGACACCCAGGGCTGTACAAGGAGCCTGCCCCTCCCACCTGCCCGGCGCCTCACCTGGCGATGAGCGGCCGCACACGAACGCACACCGTGACGGCGCCCTCATCCGCCATGCCCACCCGGGAACAGGAGAACCGGGACAGGAGAACCGGGACAGGGACACGGCACCGGGAGCAGGGAGCGCCCGCCCCAACCGCCACCGCAATTTGAACTGCGCCCGGGGCCGCTCCCTATTGGCCGCGAGGGACGGACGCCGTGCGTGGAGCGTACCACTCGGCAAAAGATGGCGGGGAGGCCTGGGGAGAGGGGGGCAGGCACGGAAAGCAACATCAGGAACACGAGTAAGCAGCGCCCGAGCTCTCCCGCGACATCCTGCCCCCCACGCCTGCCGGCAGCGCCGAGATGGCACCGGCCAGGCAAGGGCGGGATTGCTTCGTCTGGAAAAAAGCTGCAGGAGCATGGAGTCCGACTGCTATCCCCGCTAAACCGTGTCCTCACATGCCACACCCACCGGCCCTCTAAGTACCTCCAGGGATGGTGACTCCAGTACTTCCCTGGGCAGCCTGTTCCAAGGCTGACAACCCTTTCTATTAAATATCCAATCGGAACCTCCCCTGGTGCAACTTAAGGCTGTTTGCTCGTGTCATATCGCTTGTAACTGGGGAGCAGAGGCCGACCCCCACCTGGCTACACCCTCCTTTCCTGTGGTTGTAGAGTGCGATAATGTCCCTCCTGCGCCTCCTTTTGTCCAGGCGAAACATCCCCAGCTCCCTCAGCCGCTCCTCATCAGCCGCTCCAGACCCTTGCCCAGCTCCGCTGCCCTTCCTCTGGATGCGCTCCGGCATCTCAGTGTCCTTGTAGTGAGCGGCCCAAAATTGAGCAGAGGACTGAAGGTGCAGCCCCCCAGTGCCGATGATGAGCAGTATCATCGCCGTGCACTCAGCCAGTTCCTCAGCAAGCTGCCTACTGAATCTGAATAGAATGCTTTCACATATAAAAGTGACACTGTCATGTGATTTTTAAAAAATTTATTGAAGTGAAATGTATATATGTATTGAAGTGAGGGCTAGAAAAACTGTGAACGTTTGGTGGGTGGTAGTTCTTAGTTCAAAGCAGTACCATTTTAAGAAGCAGACTATGTTTGCATAGTTGTCTAAGAAACAGGCTTCATGCCAGTGCAGGTGGGCTTGAGGGGTGGAGAAGGAGAGGAAAACAGCTGCAGAGAAAAGCCTACAGAAATCAAAAAAGAAGGCATGCCCCAAGATCATTTCTTTTAAGGTCAACAAATATGAAAATACTGTTCATATTCAAACTTTTAAAACCATCTGTTTTCTTCCATATTTTAATCATCCTCCCCTTCTTCATCATCTTCACCTTCCTCTTCCTCTTCCTCACCTCCGGCTAAAGCTTCTTCCTGTGCAGCCTTGAAAGCCATTTCCTCTTCCACAGTGGGGTCGACTGTCTCAGAGATTTCTGGCCCAATGGGGTATTCTGCTTGCGCTGGTGGGGGCAGAGTGGGATTGTGGTTTTCTGGACTGTATTTGTGACCCCAGCCAAAGTAGATGTTCTCAAATTTCCTGAGAAAAGGAAGTGAGAGTTCACACATTCATCCCCTGACAGAATATTAGCAGAGATGCTATCAGCATCCTTACTCTGCTCCATGAAAAGTCGCTGTGATGCAGATATGCTATAACAGAATAATTTTAAAGACTGCACCTCTTTTTAACTGCTCTAATGGTTATTAATACATCTTCTGTTTGAAATGATGGAGTGTTACTGCACTACACTGCAATATGACTCCAACTTCACATGGGTAACAAAGTGCCCATGCTGACACCAGCTCCAGGGCCCCTTTAAAAGCATGTGGAGGTCATGACTGTACCACAGGTAGGGGAAACAAAGGAACCTTGGAACCACAGAATGTAGCTGGTTTCGTATAAAGTCCCACAGACACAAGAGTATGGGTTTCAAACCAAGGACTGTGGTCAAATACTAACTGGGCCTTTACCTCCATTAACTTTATGCCAGCCTTTCCAATGATTATTTGTTTTCAGTCTTAAATACACATTTATTGTTGCTGAGCACATTCACGTGGCCTTCTCCATCAGTCTCTCAAATAGTTAGAATTCAGCCAATTAATTAATAATAAAGCAACTCTTCCTGCATTAGAGAGGCACCTGTGTGTGGCATACACAGGCAGTGTTGTAACCATGTCAGCTGGACTCTCACCTGCCAGATGCAAAGGCATATGCTCCGGGCCATCGGTTGGACTGCAGGATTGCAACAGAATATTGCGGGATCAGGTTTGTAGAAGGCTGAGCTGTCCAAGCAGGGATGCCTTTAATTCCTGGATACAGCCAAACACACGCTGTCTATGAATAAATGGACTTAAGGAGCCTCTACAAAATATTTAAGGCTGAACTACCAAGACTTTCACAGAATTCAAGCAAGGTTTATACTAAGTTTTAATGTCAATACTGTTAACCATTTTGCTTTTGATTGATTTTGTCAAAGAATGTGATCACTCTACAGAGGCAAACTATATTGCTCAAAGAAGTGTCAGAGTTCTTTAACTTCAAATATTTACTGCTAAATGACAACACTCCAAGTGGCTCTCTATCAAAAACTTCCTATTCCACAAAGAATACCTTCATCTTCAGAGATCAGAGTAAGAAGGGGTGGTCCTGTTTCTTCCTGTTGCTCTTCTGCCTCCTCCTCATTCTCTTCCTCCTCTTCTTCTTCTTCTTCTTCATTCTCCTCTGATTTTTGAGAAGGGTTAATCCAAACACAGCGACCCTATAATTGATGTGGAAGAATAATAAATACATGTAACAATCATCAAAACAATGCAAGTTAAAACTAGTTAAAACAATTGGCTCAGACACACAGTTAAGGGATGGGGAGAAGAAAAAGATATATTCCATAACTGGTATATTGTTGACAGAATATTGTATCCTCTTGGCAGAACATTCCCCTCATCCCTCCTACTGTTTGAGAAGAACCTTATACCTCTATCATCAGCTTTTTGTCATTTTGTATTCTTCAGTTCCTGGCCAGTTTGGTTTATATCCTTGCTAGGTTACCAGTTACTGCAAAATATGAATTTTACCCTTCCCTTTTAAAATCTACATTGTTATTTAGCTACCAGTCAGAGGAATGTAACAATGTTCTTAAGATTCTAATGCATATAAATTTTATTTTTTACAGCTATTGTTTTGTTGGTAGTAAGTTTAAACCTTATTTACTACCATTTGCTGTTATTTTACACTAGCATTCTTGAATTGGTAGACTGCCATCAAACCATCCAGCAACAGAAATCAAATCAGTAATACCTCTTTCTGGCACTAGTCTGGTAGCACATGCTCTTAAGCTTTTTCATTTGCATATTTCACAGCAGAAAGTAGAAAACAAAAAATAAACCAGAAGAAAACACCAAATAAGTTCCATTTAGCATACAACCATAAGCTGTCTGCTTTTTAGCATCCTACCCAAGAAAAGAGAATTTTAAACATTTTTGTCAAGTAAGGATCTCTGAGCAAAAAACCTAACAGAGAAGATTGCAAGAAATTACTGTTATCTATCAGGACCTGACTCCATCCTGTTACCTAAAAATAGGTTTCAATCTCAAAAACACATCACTGGAAAAAGTACTAAACCTTGAAGGTTCCAAAATATATATATGGTATATGTAAATATGTGCAAGATATTTATATATTATACACCATATAAAATGTATGGTTTAGGTGCAAGATATTTACATATTATATATGATATAAAAGATATTTGCTATATAAAAATCTGTCAGTCCAATACCATTTCTGGTAACAGTCTGAATAGGAGGTGAGGAGTGTCATTCACTTCTGAAACCCTATGAGTACTGCAGTGGGAATGGCATCCAAGGTCCATGTGAGCTGTGCTGGCACATACCTGGTTTAGAATGCCCTTTACATGGTGTGCCCACGTGGCAAGAGACTCCACCATCTCAGCCACAGGTGGGGGCTCAAAATCAGGGTTTTCTTCACATGTATCTCCTCCTTCTTCTTCTTCTTCATCCTCATTTCCAAACTGGTAAAATCCAGTGGGAGAGACATGGGTTCCTGCTGAGATTCGAGCTATCTGTGCACGCAGGTAATTGGCCTCATTGCCAGGAAAAGGAGGAAAGCTCACAACAGGAGCACCCAGCCGACCAGTGAAGAACTTCTTGATTTTCCTGGCACAGACAATCTGGGCTGGTGTCACTGGAGGCAGCTTCACCCAGGGTTTGCCTGGCTCATTACAGACAAAGTACACATATTTATTAGTCCCAGTCCCATTTTCTTCTTTTGGGATGTCAGGTGGGGGTTTATAGGTGGACTTTGGTGGTTCAGCTTCTTCTTCTTTCCCCTCCTCTTCCTCTTCAGCCTCACCCATCTCTTTCTGTCCTTCCTCAACAGGTTGCTCTCCTTCCTCTCCTGTTTCCTCCTCCTCTTCCCCTTCCCCTTCCCGTAACTGTACTTCAGCTATAATATAGTTCATTTCCAGGCCCAAAATTTTGCCCCAGAAGCGACAGGTCTGGATTGGCTGAACACTAATTAGGTTTTTAAGGGAAAGGAATATGTAATAGGATTCATCTTTGTTCAGGCCAATTCCAGCCTGTTCAAAGTAAAAGGCTGTTTCCATCACATTTGGTAGAGAGGGCTGTCCCTAGGAAAGAAGATTAGGAGTTAGAGCTAAAGAATAGTGAAATTATCTGTTTTAAAAACTAAACGTTATCTACTGAACATTGTACTTCACTTTCCTGTAGTGCCACTCATTATCTCCAAGTGCTTTGCGCACATTCATTCATTACATCTTTTACTATCATTTAGAAAGATTAAAAGTGCCTTTTAAGGGTAAAGAAGAGAACATCAATGAACTGCAGCTTTTAGAACACAGGATTTCAAAATTCAAATGCCTAATTACTGCAAAATAAGGAAAGTCAGCATTCTTACACACCATCTACAAAGGATTCAGTGCTAGGGCATGTCAGCTAAGAGGCCTTGATGCCTGCAAACAGTGACACTTGTGTTTGTGGCAGACAACGCAGATTTTATACATTTAGGCACCAGACCAGCAATATTTCTCTGGGGTGAATGTTGTTCATTTGAAGACCTTGGCATACAGCTCCCTGCAGTTTTTAGAATACTGCCCCCTGCTCTTACCAAAGTCCATCGTAAGACTCCATCTGGCTTCAGTGGAAGCAAAACTAGGCCAATAATTAAGTACTTCCATTTGCTTTATCAGTCATATCTCATTTAATAGGGGTAGGTGGTTATATAACACAGACAGAGTTAGAAGTTGGACATGACAGAGTAGGGAATTTGGAAGAATTAGTGCTAGTTTCATGTGGAATTTCTTTGGATCTGACTGGTTTCTTATATCAAAGAAAGATTGGCAGGAGTATGAAAAATTCAGAATTCCTTTCTGAAATGCCCTACCTTTTTTTCCATTTTCACCATCCTATACTGTTACTGTAAGATACCTAATAGGCTGTGGAAGAGATGAAAGACTATCTCTTCTGTTTTTGGTATTTGTACACTGCAATGGTAATTCATTTGAATATATACTAATAACCTCACATGAAAATCAACATCTATTCTTATAATTTTCACTGTGAGAATTCTGATTTTTCCTTGGGTACAAATGCTTCTGCATATAAGCAACTGAATAATGAAAAATCCTGTTTTAAGAAGTGGCTTTTCAATTATAGTAGTTCTTCATTAAAACCATATTTTGTTTCAGGTGGAGAAGGACAGACTGGAACCTCATCTGGAGCTGGAAGGATCACAAAATGCTGCATTCTCTATTTTACAGCAACAGTTGTGCACAATATTGTCTAACTGGTATCAAGAATTACTGTCACTTCAGGTAAAGAATGTCCCTTTTATATAAACAAAAGAAACTTGGATGCAGTATTCCATGCTGAACAGGCATACGGGAGATGTTATAAGCCTTACTCTCTGTTCATCATCTCTAGAACATCCCTGATTTTAAAGGCTCAGGATATTAGATTTACTACGGGAAAAAATCTCAAGTAAGTAACCAGATGGGTTTTTTTTTCTTCACAACTAGATGTGGGACCAGCTCAGCTGTGAAGAGGGTACATGGTACTGTGACTGCAATTTTTTGTATGATCGTTGAGAGGCAGCGCTATGGAAGAGAACACAACTTCCACCCTTCCTCCTTTCCCTTCCCACCATCTGCCCACCCATTCCCTGGTATACATATTATCTCTTTCACTCTGATAATAACTCACTATCTCTGCTTCTACTTCTTCAGTTTCTTCAACTCCGTTTTCCTTGATGAACAAAGCTTTACACTTTTCTGCAGCTTCAAATGTTGGAAGAATCTCATGTTCGTCTTGAAGAGTGTCCATTTTTTTCCGGAACTGAGCCCACTTCACATCCTTGCTGATATTCTCAATTATGTCTACTGTATTTGTGGGCTGTTCATCCAGGATCTTTGTTAGTATATTAGCAAGATGATCATATCTGTCATATAAATGTAAATATTGTTGGCCTACTATACGAAAGTCTTAGAATGTTATGCTTTTAGTAACGGAAGTAAAACCTAATCATCTGGAGCTTCGGAGAAATCATTGGAATAGCTAGAGGAAAGGGGATCATGGAGCATCAAGGGAAATTAGACTTAAAACTAGTCTGATTATACTTAAGAGCAGTCTCATCTTCCATTTCTGGTATATATCCCATGTAGCTACAAGCTGAAGCTGAATTTAAACTTAGTCTTAATCAAATCAATTTCTTTTTGAACTCTCTATGAAATTTCATTAGGAATTTTGGTTCTGAAAGATGTTGGACACATCCAAGTATCCCACAGTAATGAAATATTACATTTATAACATTGTCCCATCCTATATATGCCTCCCTTTCTTAACATAACCCTTTGCCCTTTTACTAACTACTTTCTCTCCACTCATACTTCCTACCCTTTTTGATTGTGATCCTTTTTCAGACTTACAAGTTCAGGCCAGATCTTGTGCTGGTCTTCAGTAAATAGGCTTTTGCATTCTGGATGGCCACCATCCGGGCTTTGGGATCAGGTATCTGGTCATCATATGGGCTGTATCCTGGCTGATCGAGGCCATAACCTGGTTCGTGTGGCTGGTAAGGGCCATGCCCACGTTCATAGGCATCTTGTCCCAATGGGTCGGCATCTCTCTGTTCCTGTGAAGGGTCTAATCCTGGCGACTGATCCATGCTGTGCCTTGCTCCCCGTGCTTGATGGGAGCCTTGTCCCGGCGCGGCGCCGGCTGAGGTTTAGTTCTGGCCCCTGTAGCTGTGCAGCGCCTTGCGCTGCTCGCCGTGGGCGGCCGAGGGCTTGAACCGGGATCTGGGACCGACTCGGTGCTTCTCCGGTGCGCGGCTCTGGCCGGCACGTCCCCGCTGGTCCTGTGCTTGGTGGGGTCTTGGTGGGGCTGTGTCCGCTCACAAGCGGCCCCGCTCCTGCCTTCCCGCGGGACAGCCTGGGGCGAGGGGTCCCTGCGAGCACGGGAGCGCGGCCGGGACACCAGGCGGCCCCTCAGCGGCAACGGCGGCGGCGGCGGCGGCGTCGCCGGGGGAACGGGGCCGCGGCCGCCGCCGGAAGGGACGGCAGCCGGGGACACCCGCCCGAGCTCTCACTCCGCCCGAGCTCTCGCTCCGCTTTCCAGTGGGGCATTTAAACTCTGCTTGTTTGTTTTCACCGCGCCGTCAGGGTGAAAGGAAAGTGTTCGAGGCCCCCTTGGACGGGGCCCTGAGCAACCTGGGCTAGTGAATGGCGTCCCTGCCCATGGCAGCGGGTGGGAAGCGCCTGATGTTTGAGGTCCCTTCCCACCCAAACCAGCCCTATTCTGTGAAACCATGAAGTGTTTTAATACCTTAACTTGCACGTTTGTGGTATGAGACTCCTTCAAATGTCTGCTGAGTGCAGAGCAGTGGGTCTTCAAAGGATTAATTTTATTTTGAAAGGACGTTAATTGGCCTTCATTGCTTGAATATGCATTTTAGTGGCAGTATGCTGTTCATAAATTACAAAGTTTTTTTCTTTTAGGAGAAGAAAAACATTGTAAAAGCTGATATTTGCTTAAAAAAATTATTTTCACAGATCCAAGGGGGGAAAAAAGGCAGATGTAAGTTAAGTTGGAATGAAGGTGCTCTGATTGAAAGCAGTTTTGTCATGCAGTGCTATCAGTGTTAATAATAGAATCATAGAGTCTGCTGAGCTGGAAGAAACCCGTGAGGATCACTGAGTTTGCCCTGCACAGGACACCCCAAGAGTCACACCATGTGCCCGAGAACATTGTCTAAATGGTTTGTGAGCTCAGATGGGCTGTGCTGTGACCACATCCCTGGGCAGCCTGTTCCAGTGCCCAACCACCCTCTGGGTGAAAGACCTTTTCCTGATATCTGACCGAAACATCTCCTGACGCAGCTTCATGCTGTTTCCTCAATGCCTGTCTCTGGTTGAGAAAGTGACGAATTAAGGAGACAGCTGGTCAAAAATGTAACTTCTGTTTGCAACCATATTCAAACGCTAAATTGTTTTAAAGATTTATTTTTATTTCCTGTTGTCCTACTCTGATTTCATTGGTGAAAGATTCAGTCTGTTTCTCCAAGTCGAGTCTGTTTTGCCTGTGACAGTAATTGTTGAATGATCTTCCAGCTCTTACCTCGACCTGTTGTGTTTTCTCTCCCCTCTCCTGTTTAAAAGACGAAGTGATAGAAGAGCAACCTTGCTGGGCACCTGCCATACAGTCAGGGTGAAACCTCTACAGTGCTGTCAAAACCTCAGCAAAATGCCCTGTGAAAGTTATGAGTTGTATTAAATAAAGTAGTGCAATACCTGAACTGTGAAATGCACTTCTTTGTCATTGATGGTTCTGTTAACGTAACTTTTAAAGAATGTGGTTTATTTTGGATATTTATTAGAAGTAACCAGAAAAAAATTACCAAATGGGGCATGGCAAACTTCTGCCAAGTTCCAAGAGAGTACGTGCTAGAGGTATCATTGAGGAATCTGACCCATTCTGAAATAGCAGCAAAGCATGCTTTTCCACATCTTTAATAGGTACTACAGCATTTATATAAAGAATTTAAAAGTTTCTGCACTGTATTCCTATGATTCCAACAAGACATTATCATAAAAAATGTTAGTTATGCTGGGTTTTAACTTGTAGAGTTTTTTTTAAATTTTTTTATTGATCTTTGCAAGGGATGTGCACAGGTTCGTTTTGCCTAACTTACCCATTGACTGCAGAGGGCGATACAGTACTTGCAAATTACTTGTGGGTTCCTTTCTATTTGATTTCCATATCTCATATTTGGAGGAAAAACTAGTTCAGTAATTCACTTATATTAAAACTGTATGGAATTAATTTGTCTTTCCACTTTTGATGTTGAGTGAAGCAGCTGCTCTTTTCAATTTTGTTCACAAAGAAAGAAAACTACCGGCATCTATATTGCAATTGTGTCAGTTAGGACACATGTAAAATATGCAAGGGCTCAGGACAAAGAAGGATGTTTCAGCAAGATGCTATGATGGTCTTCTGTTGATAAAGAAAAGTAGGAAATGGATATGTGCAATATTGCTGCATAATCATACTCTGATGATCACTGGCAGTAGCATGGGTCAATTAGCTGAAGTAACTGAAGTATTAATGTTTTTCCTTTCCAAAGGAGATATGTTAGTGGTTTGTATTGTCTCTGCTGTGGCCAGGTAGCCGTGATTTCTTCTCCTCAATTCTGCTTTTCAGTAGCTTTTTTTTTTTTTTTCTTTTAACTGAACTTCTGCCTGATACTGGCTTTGAAATGGAGTTCCAAAGATGACATAAAATGTTGCACATAGAACTGGACATCTGTTGCATTTCTATAGAGTTTCATTGGTGAATTCTGAACGTTTGCACTGGGAGGGGAATGACAGCAATCTGAATAGAACTTCCCTTTTCAAATGGTAATCCTTCTGTGTTCTGTTGATTTCTGTGCAAACAACTGTTGAATTGGAAAGCCCAGATTCAGGTCTCACATGCATCTTCCTAGAAGAATGCCTTTATCATGAGACCAGTAGGTAGCACCTGTAGGTACTGAGGTGAAGCTGATCTTTCCCTTGCAGCAAATTTAACTTAATTCCAGGATGTACACTAGGAACCAGCTGCTGTTGCTTTCTATGCAGTTTGTTCCATGAAGCAGCTGCCAGGTGTGCTGGCAGCTGACTTAAGAGGAGGGCATAATTAGTAGATTCTTGCTGCATTTCGTACAGCATAGGTTTCAAACTGCATGCCATGGTCAAGACTGAAGTGCCTGAGCATATGAAGAGGATCTTTAGCTTTTCCTTTACACTGCATTTAGGAATAAAAATACTTATGCTTGCTCTGTCTGCTTCGTTATGACTTCAAGAAGAAAGGTACTTCAAAAGTGCAGATTCTGTCATGTTACCTTTGTTAATTCTCATTAAAAGACTATTAACTACATAACTACTTTTAAATCACTTTTTCATAAATATATTCACTTTGGAAGCCAGTGACATTCATTTCTCCTGCAGTTCCAAAAAATCCTCATGCAATGTCTATGCTTGGTTAAACATACAGCCAGTGGTTTTAATTGTGTAATGAAGTTTCCTCTTCTATTCCTTTTTTTAACCCATAGAGGACCAAAATGTGTTGCTGCATCACTTTCAGGATATAGTTTTCCATCTGATGAAAATTATTCTTTGTGTGTCACTTCTGATAGTAATTTCCTGCTAAGTACTTGAGTAAGTACTTGTATGTGTAATAGCAAATATTATTTTGTGAATCTTAACTGTTTATTGTGCAGAGAAGAATAGATACTCAGACAAGTTCTCCTTAAAACATGGCAGACTTTTTTCTGTTAGTTCCAAGGTTTTCACTGAGTCACTACTGCTGGCATGCCTCTTTCTTCTTCCCTAGGGCTTGATTCTTTCCTCTTCCTCAGGCTGTGTGCTGAAGTCAAACTGTATTCCTCAGGTGGTCCTAGACATTAGATTAGCGCTGGCAGTCTGAGATGCTTTTCTATATGAGGCAATATTATTGGAAAGCTGAGAGACTATCATCCTTCTGCAGGGGGCTGATAGGAAATGCATATGATGCTCTGAAGAAAATAAGAATGATTTTTGGAGATCTAGTGCTGGCTTTTGCTCTTATTGAAGTCAGCAGGAGCTTTGCTACTGATTTCTATGAAAGTGATATTAGGTCCTTTGTCATTTCATTTTCATGTTTCGAGATAGATGAGGATATATGCTGGGATACAAACTGATTTTAATTCTGACTTATGGTGGAGAGTTTCTATGGTTGAGGCCAAGTGTTACTTTGCATCCTGATGTGTGAATTCTGCGTTTTACATCCCCTGAGTTCAGAAAGTCATCATGAGTTACAGGATAGCTGTAACTGTGCAGTGGCAGCAACATTGGCATAGACCAGTAAAGTTTCAAGGGGGTAAAAACTTTTTTATCACCTGGTAATTTGAGTTCTAAGTCTTTCTTGCAAACTAAGCTTTTGTTCAAACTATGTTAGTACAGTGACATGGTGAGGATTTTTATTGGAAGTGCAGGAAATTGAAGCTGAAAGTTCTTTAGACACTGGAATGTAATGACTTTGTGTGTATGATTTCTATTACTGAAGGTGATGGTATTTCTCTGGCTTTGGTCCCTATGTGACTGACTAAAAATTGCACGGGACAGTGTGATTAGTGCTCCCTGGATGCTGTATCTCCAATTTACAATGATTTTCATTTATGTTGAACTATACCATTTCTTACCTGCCAGTACCATCAAAGCTTGGTGGGTTTTGATATTTATGAGGACAAAGCTTAGTTTTCTGGCAGAGAGGGTGTGGCAGTTGTGCATCTTCTAAATAAATGCTGAATTTAATCAGTGCCAGGCAAGCTACCTCATGCTGGTGCTCAGAACTGTCCATTTCCTACAAGTCTGTTGGATCACAACTGCAGATTTTGGAGTTGTGTGGTGTGACACTCCAGGGTGGGCTGAAAGGCAGCAGTGGTTCTTGCTAGCACATTACAGATGTGATACAGAGTTCAAATGGGGCTGTTTTGGATCCACATAGGGTCAGCTTGGCTTCTGTTACATGCTTTTGTCGACTGGTGCACAGAGAAATCTGAATGTCTGTGTGGGATGGAGTCTTCTCTGGAAAAGGCCTGACTATGCATAATTGTGCTTTTCTGTACTATTCTCATCGACTGAACCTGTTTCCGTGGTTCATGTTGAAGATACCCAGTTTGTTCCTCAGAGCTGTGTAGACCCCACTGATTGTTGTGTTGCTACAATGGAAAAATGGATGGAGTTCAGGATCTTTGGTGCAACAGCATTACCAGGCAGCAGTAGTGTGGTGGACTTAGCTTCCAACACTCTCCTCTGCTCGGGCTGGTTGAAGGCTTGTGAAACCTTAACAGGCTTGTTTTCTCCTTGCTGTGCATATAAATGTGTCCTTTCTTGGGGGACTGGTTAGGGTTAGGCGAGGGTAGGTTTTGTTCATCATGGAAATTGTTGGGGGTTTTGTTTCAATGAAGAGTCATGAATGACGGTTAAAATGGAGCAATTATTTAGTGTCATCACTTAAAGGAAAGTTCCCTTATCACTTTGTGGATCTGGAACTTTTGCTGTATTTCTGAGAGTGAACTTCTATATTTATTAGATACTGCATTCAATTTACAATGATTATGTATAAAGGTTTTATTCTTACATGAAGCTGATCAAATGCAATTGCTTCAATATGATTAAAAATTGCAGTCAGTTCCTATTTTGTTTTTCCTAGCTGTGTGTGTCACAGCACTTTTCACTGTAGAGAAAATGGATTCTTTCATTTTTTCCCCTACTGTGGTAAGCCCTCTCATCAGCAGCAGTGGTATAAAACAGGGTATAATAATTCAGCAGTATTTTACAAAACTACCTAAAACATGAGGAAATAGAGAACCAGTCCTGACATTTTGAGTCCTCTCAAATGGCTAGGAGAAGGACTATCTGAGCATATTCTTTGCTATTTATTAAATACCTATAAAATAAATATTCTAAAATCAAAATCCCTTTGAAGTGTAGATGGAATTGTTTTCATTAGAAACTGGAAATGGCTAGGGGGTTTGGTGGAACTTAGGCATACACAGAAGAGGCTTAAGTATTTCACTAGCATTAGTCATACGTGTTAGTTCAACCTAATTCTTTACAGGAGAAACTTGCCATGTTAGACTCAATCAATATGAAGTTCTACTGAAAAATCCATTTTTATATTGTAGTCCTGTCAGGAAATTCATGCTGCTGAATGTGACTTGTAAAAAATACAGCTTTTCAGGCCATGTTTTGTTTTCAACAAAGCCCAAGTAAATTGTCCTATATTATGGTGTATTGTCTGTGTGATATGTAACACTTGACACGTTAGAGGATATCAGTATACTCAAAATATGGTGTTTAAATTGTATCCACTGAGTTAATAATGCAATTGCATTCTTAATTTGAAGTAATACTCAAAGCACAATGAGGAAGCGAGCCTATAAAGTTCACTTTGATTTCCAGTAAAAAGAAATCCATCTCTGTCATTGTGATTTCATGGAATGACATTAGAGCAATCATTTTCTCTGGAAATAATTTCTGTAAGTTCATATACTCTTTCACTGTAAATTTGATGTCTATGTTCAGTATCCGTTGTTGTAGACAATTTTGTCCCATTTTCTTTTTTCCAGAGATGTAGAACTTCCTGTAAACAACCTTTTCCTTGTAACAAAGATGTTCACTTTAAAATTAATTTTTTCTTATTTCTTTTCTTTTTTATTGTGTTAGGTAGAGCTTTTATTTTCAGTTAGTTATTTAGTCACTGTGTCTTTTTTCTTCTCTATGAAAAGCATGAGAAAAGCAAAGCAAAAATTTGCATCAGCAATCAAAATACTATATTTAGGGAAAGTACACAAGAGTACCTATGAAGTGTCTCAGAGATATGTTTCTCCTTATTTTATATTAACACCTTGGCAGTATCTTGATTTTCCATCCTGTTTTACATATAAATAGGTTTTCAATGAAAAATATACTATGAATTTAGATAGTAGAATAGATTCTATTAGTCTGTGTTTTTCTTGAAAAATATTTATATAACCATCCTAAAAAATATCTTGCTCACCTGCATTTGCAACTTCCTTCCATCTATGCTTTGTTAATGAAAAGTGCTTCTTTAGCTGTCAGTGTTAATAAGTGTTCAAAGCATTCATATTAAACCATGATATTTTTTGCATTCCTTTCTCAAAATATGAAAAAAATATTGTCCATGTAAGAAAATGCAAGAGCATCTTAAAAGGTGCCCTTAAGTATGTAAAACTTCAGGGCTATAACATTTCACTTACAGCCGTCTGGAGTGAGACTGAGATCTCTTTGATGCTTAGAGTTAATATGCATGGGCTAAAATGTTTGGGATTTAAAAAGACTTTACAATCCATGCATTGAGCAAGCATTGCTTAACTGAATGATATGAGAATCCTGTCATGATATGCTATAAATTATGCATCTCTTCAGGCTTTAGTCATCTTTCTTATAATGGAAAGGGGCATGATTATGTTTCAGATTCCAAATTTATTGATCTTCTGCTGAAGGGGAATGCAATGTTCTACTTTTTCCTTTGCTGTCCAAAGAAGTAAGTAGGGCTTGTTTTCTGAAGAACAGCTTCTGGGAGCACACACCCTTTATAATTGCCTGGGTAGATGTCACAAGGGGAAAGACCTGAATTCAGCTCCCTTCAGGCCAAGACTCAAACCATGTTCCTCTCATCTGAATAAGGGAACTGGATCTGTCTGAGGGGACTTGGATATTCTACAGAATTCTGCCATTCTTTTCCCAGCTTAATATTAAAAGTTTTTGGTTTTCATCTTTTATAAAGCAAATCCATGACCTTGGACTACAGTCATGAGTGATTTCTTATGAAATTCCAGTACAGTCAGTAAAAAGATTAAAACAATGACAGCTAATACTTCACAGCCAACAGTAGTTTTCCAGAATACAGTCTGTGAGGAGAAAACATGGGGACAAAAAAGTCCAGGTGTTAAAATAATTCACAGTAGAGCTTTGACTTCTCTTTGAAGAATTTAGGTTTAAGCACCACCTCTTAATCCTGTAGTGGTTTGCTTCCTGAAGTGACCATGATTTCATTCAGAGGGCCAAATTCCATTGTGGAGTTAATGAGTGAGATTCCCTGTACCTCAGTGAGACAGTTATGGCTCAAAATCTTGTCTGAAAGGAATATGCATTACTTTTTTTTAATTTACGATATTTCACAGAAGAACATACCAAGTTAATAGATTAAAAAAAACCCCAACATTTTACACAGATATAAATAAGTGTGAAGCAATAAGAATAATGCTTCAAGTTCAAAAGAAAACAACCAAGCCTTTTTCTTACAAGGTAGTGTATTTACAGTTTGAAAAGAAATAACAGGAAAACTTTCAGCAGTCTTAACACGTCTACTACCTGTATTGCATTTCCACTCTTCTTGACAACTCACGATAATGTTTTAGGTTGATATTTTTATTAATAAATACTACTCAGTGGTGTGAGGTACTGCTTTACCTGCTGCTTTGAAACAAGCATCAAAACTTGGGTGAATAGGTTTAGACAGTTTGTTATATGTATTCAAAAGAATATCATGGCTGTGGAATTCTGAGTTAGGCTGCTTAATTATGCACTATTTGACTCTGAATTTACTTACCTGGCACCTGAAGACACAGTGCATTAATATTCTTCTTTCTGTGGAGATTAAGATAGTATCCAGTTGGTTTCCTTACCAGGTTTGTGAATGCTCTACCTCTGTTTTAAGAGGCACTTCTTCAGCCTGAGATCTTCCAGTAGCTCTGACTCAAAACTTCTCTTAAGACATAATCCAGAGTTTGAAATGTATTTGAATGAGGTATAGATTTTGTATTGATCTCTGTATGAATATTAATTGAGCAATTCTTGCCATGTATTGTTAAACAACCTTTCACTCTGTGTATTAATAATTTTGTGATCAGAAAGTTAACCTTTAATAATTAAGCAGTAATAAAACTGGATTATTGTGAGATTATGCTCTCAAAAAAAATCAGGTCCAGTTTTAAATTGTATAGTTCATGTTGCCTTTCTCTTCCTTTGCTTCATCCTGAAGTACAACAAAAATGGGGGGGAGGGGAAAGGCTTCCAAATAGAAGTGTTAATACTTTGATTTTTGAATCTCTTAATCTTAGCATTTTTGCAGACTTTCTATCTGTATTATGAGAAACATAAAAATCCAGATATAATAGGAATCAAGACACAGTAATGGTAAAACTTGCCATGTATTTTATTTTTGGGAAACAGTATAGTTTCTGAAATTCTGGATCTATTCTAGAAGTTGTACTTCTTTCCCAAGCTTTACCTGCTCCCTTTCTTATTTGTGTACCTAGGTTTTTTTTTTTTTGAAAGCTGCCTCTGCAGATCTGGGTGTATCTTGCATCTGCAACTGATATACTGTTAATTTCCTCTAAGCATGTGCTATAAATTCATTTATCTACAGCTATCTTCCATTCCATCCCCTCCTCCTGAATGTGGAACTTGCCCTTCAGTGACTCAGAGCTCATAACTTAGGGTCTATATAAATTAACACATTCACCTGGGCTGAGTGGGGAGAGGATTGGAAGATTCCTAGTTAGTTTCCTGCTAGGGAGAATTCGGTTACTGGGTCATGGAGTTTCTTCCCTCTCATATCCTCCAGCAGTAAGTGCAGTAAGGTCACAAATTAGCTTTTGCCCTGATTTGAGATTTTTGGTCCAGTGTTAACAGAAGAATTATTCAGACAGCTTGCCCATTTTCATTCTAGTTTAATTATACAGAAGTTACTGCCTGAATTATGGGAAAAAGAGAAGAGCACTTTTTAGCAAAAGACCACTACATGTGCCACTGTTTGAAGATACTGTGTTTAAATAAACCCCATTTGTAAATGAAATACATTTTTGTATTTTATTTTGGACAAAGAGAGTGAGAAGAAGAGAAATAGTCAAAATATTTTATAAATGGATACAATTGTAATTATAAGGCTGTTTTCAACTGGTTTGAATCAGAACAATTCTGTTGCAATCCATAAAACTGCCTGCCTTTGCTAGATGAAAATCTCTCTTGTATCTGTGATATTCTTGATGCTATCTTGCTATTTTTTTTCCCTTCTGACTTGGTCTACCTATTTTAATTCCAAAATGAAGGAACAAGAGTGTTTTGAGATGAGCAGAAAAGATTAAAGTGTTAAGTTGATGGACCTTTTACTAACCAGCAAGTTGATTAAATCTCAGGAAAGGCAAACAGATTTGACTAATAATATTCCAGAAGACGTTGAAACA
This sequence comes from Climacteris rufus, assembly GCA_013398175.1. Lineage (NCBI taxonomy): Eukaryota > Metazoa > Chordata > Aves > Passeriformes > Climacteridae > Climacteris > Climacteris rufus. The sequence goes on from VZRZ01000931.1 coordinate 68,271, forward strand.
CCATGCCTAAAACTCAACAGATAAAGGTAATAGTAATTTCACTTATGGGGATGACATTTTTGAAAGATGCTGGAATTGCAGTAACAATAGCTGTGTTCCTAAAATGGATTTTCTGAACCAGAACTTTTTGGATAAACAACAGTTACAGGAGAGGAAGCTGAGACTTTTCTGGTAGGCCTCCTGAGATCTATCCCAGAAAGAGGAAGGTAAAGTCATGGTGACATTATGAAAATTGAAAAAGATCTGGCTTGACTCTCATTGCACGTTTACACTCCTTCAGTTGCAGCTGGCTAGATCCCTTCTGGCTCTGAGATTCAGTGGAAGGGCAATGTACACAGGACAAAAAATTTATAGAAAACATTTCTCTAGTTAGGTGTAATGTACTTTTAGGAGCATGAGTTTTGTCTACTAATGCATTTGTTTCTGTAAACCGGCAGTAGAGTGGAGTAACAGGTTTAACAGCAATCATTGCTTGATGAAGGAGGAATATAATTTATTTGTTGTCAGAAACAATAAAGGGTCTACCATGGCTGGTTTATATTATTCAAGCATTGAAATTGGCTAAATCAGTAGATACACAAGAGTGAAAAATAAAAAGGAAACATTTTCATTTTCTTATGGTTGTCAAGTGTTGCATCTGAACACACACAAGATCTGATGTTCAAACAGTCCCTCAACCTCTCTTTAAATACCACAAGCACTCTTTCTCCAATATTTTAAATATATTTGTGTAAACATCCGTTAACATCCCTCCTGCCTCAATTAAATGTGTTTAACAAGTAATCAATATGAATTAACAGCAGGAGACTTCATGCCTTTCATATATTTATAACAGATGTGTTCAGATAATTCTGTGACTAAATGTGGCAATGCTGTGATTCACCAGTTTCCCGGGAGAAGGCTCGGGGCACACATCATCTTAATTAAGCATTGTTGCTTTAGGCTTCTGACACTTAAGATGAAGTTAAATAATAGTTCATTAGTTTTTATGTATCAAATACTTGTGCTGTTGGAGCTTTTACATCTCATCTGTGATGAAGGGCTTTTAAAACTCTATCTTGAAAGATTTTTCTGCTAATACCTTTAGGGAAAGAGTGGAAAATGCTTTAGCAAATGCATAGTAAATAAATTACATGATTCCCAAAACTCAAACACCTCAAATCAGCTGCTTGGAAGTATTCAATCTTCATTCAATATACTCAGGAGTAAATATAACAGGGATTAGCTATATTTGAGAATGTTTACTTGTTATGGATTTTAGTAAACCTTTATTTTAGCTTTTATATGCTGTTTTTATTAAGTCTGGATCTTTAGCCAATTAGAATGTTTGCCCATACAGGCCACTCATGACTTCATTGTAATCAGTATTTGTGTTTCTCTAAAACTGGGCACTGCCCACTTGCTTAATTTGAAGGAGTAGCTAGGGTAGCAAATCTTGTGCTTTATTTACACAGAAGATTCAAATCCTTAAAAAAGAGTGTAGAGGATTAGTTAATCCTCTAGGTTCTAGATTTTAAAATGTGGGCTGACTCTACTGGGGCTAAATGAGTGTTGTAACTTAAACGAATCTAAAACTAAATGAATGTTTTAAGCTCTGTCCTTCACCAACTTGTAAATAGTGCACACCAGGGCAACGTTTGCTCGCCATCTGGTTTGATGTCACAAATGTTGATGCTGTAAAAATCTCACCAGTGCACAGTCTGCTCAATTTCCTGGAAAAAGTAAAAAAGATTATTTTTATTTCTTGAGACTTACATATTCATGGCATATAACCTGTATGCCATCTGATGAAACACAGGTGAGAAACAAAATAAGGAGAGAAAAGTCTGGGTGGTGGTGCTGTTTGTAATTAAAGAATTCACTATTTAAATATTTAATTATTTTCCAACAACGTGAATTGCAGAAATTAGAAATATTTCTTTAAAGATGTACTTCTGAACTTCATATAGAGGGCAGTTAGCAAAACTCTAGCTTTTGGGGAGCTATAAGAAGAAACATTATTTCTCAGATGGCTCTGTGCAAAATCAAGGAGCTCTTAACTTTTTGTCACTAAGTAATTGTGTGTTGTGATTGCAAGTGTATTTCCTTGATTTTTTTAATACTAATGTGCAAGCAGATGGAAACACCAGCCCACATCTTACTTGTAGAGGGTAGGAATTCATTCTTGCAACAGCTGCTGTGGCAAGTGGCATCTGTGCCAGTGAGGGGCATGTCCTTGCATCACGGTTGTGTAATTATGGCGGGAACACTTTTAATATGACTTAGAGATAGATAATCTAAGAAAATCATCTTCTGTTGTAGAAGATATTTCATTTTTTTTTCACTTGTCTGATAGTTTCAAGTGAAATTACTTTAATCTTGGGAGTCAACATTGTCAAAGTGGTAGCAAGAATTGACTGTGGTCAATTGATGGTCCGTCTTTCAAACATCTTCAAGTCTAACTATTGAGTCGTATGTGAAGAACTGATACTATCAGTATGCTGATACTAACATTAACCATCTGGAAGGGGCAACTGAACTGAGCTCTGTTCTCTGCTAATTGTTTTTTCCATACCATGTGAATTTGCTAAAACGAATAAATGAAAAGACAAAACATAACAATGCTTTGGGCAGGTGGGCCAGGAAATGGTACAATGGTAATTTTACTCATAAAATTACTTAAACTAGTAAATTGGTTGTGTATGGAATCATTCTTTAAAGCAGACATGAATCTGCACTGAGATTGTGGATGGTAATTTATCAAATTAAGCTTCTTTTGAATAGAAAAGGTTCTGTGCCATTTGTGATGAACAGGGTTATTTTGTTGATATTTGTATGCTTGGATCTGACAGTTGTTATAAATAGTTCAGCTTAATTAAAATAGAATTTATTTATATTTTTTTCTCCTTCAAAATTGGAAGTGCTTTCAAAATCAAGAGTTAATGAAAATGGGATTAAATAATTTTGCACCTGTTTCATTCCTTAACTTTTACTCAAATTAGCAGGCCTCACTTCTAGAGGATCTGCTTGCTTTCTTGAAAAAGAAAAAAACAAAAAAAAACACCAAAAGGAATCTCAAAGCCCCAAAACACCTTTGTTTTCCTTCTTTTAAAAAAAATCCCTTCTTTTCATATGTTTGCTTCAATGTTAAAAAACACATTCTAATCCTTCATTCTGAGAAGAGGGATGACACTATGTTCTTGAGGTGACACCACACTCTTTCTAAATAGTAAAAATAGTGAAAATTTTGGAATGTAGTCATGCTGGGTCAATACATTTTTTTGCCAGTCTTGACAAGGTGGTGCTCTCAGTTGAATCTGATTAAGTTACAGGAAAAAGAATTGGACTAATATGGACCTCCAAAATAAGATGTTCAATCTGCCATATGAGTAGAAGTTGTACTTTTTGTGCAGTGGTTAATTTTGAAGTGTTCACTGGTCTCCTTGGGTGAAGAGATGGCTGCTGTTTCAGTTGGTGGGAAAGTGTCAGTTTATAGGAATGGTTATTCCAGTTTGCCACAAGCAAATGTTCCAGCAGTTCTTCCTAGTGGAGTCAGCCGTTTGATGTCTTATTGCCAGGAATAAAGAAATCGTGTCAAATTTGAATCAACTCCAAACACTAGTGGAACTCGCCTAGGTTTTCATTTCAGTTCTGTTAAAAGATGCATATTAGCCACAAAATCCAAATCTGAAATTACGTTCCAAACTCTTTCAAAATTAAAGTGGATTCTCATGAAGCTAGATTTGTACTAGAATGCTCTTTGGTAGTAAAATACAGAATTGAGTTGAATGTGCTTAACTTGAGGGCTAATAGTGCCTTTTTCTTTTTCCTTAGAAAAAACCCTAAATTTTCATTTCCTTCCTACTTCTCCTCCCCCCTCCCCGCCTCCACCCCCCCCAATTTGTAAGCTTTCTGCTTTGGTAGCTGTGCTTTGCTTGTGGTACTAATCCTTTCTCACAGGCTTGCCAGTCAACTCTTGCTATGTTCATCATGCTGAATTTCTTCTTCTCAGCATCAGCTAAATTTAATCACTCCCCTGAGCAGAGATGGAAATTGAACTTGCCTCCAGCCCACTTCAACTCAGTAAATACTGGTATGATAGCAGTGAGAAAATGAAAAAGGCTGCAAAACACACTGCACGTAATCTCTTAATCCAATATTAAGGATCCTTGGTTTGTCTGTACAAATATGGAATACTGTCCCATAACATAAAAGAAGCATTAAATGAGATATGAGCACTATTCTTTCTGGGAGAGTATTGGGACTGAAAATGTTTTTCTGTCACACAAATTAGAGATGTGTGTGGCCAGATGTTACTTATTTGTGCTATTATGATGTGGAAATTTATTTGATGATTCCATCCTAGTCTTCCTTTCTTTGGTCCACAGCTGTCCTCTGGTTAGATAATATCTGTCTTCTAACATTTTCAATTGGTTTGAGTTTGAATGGTCTGATTTT